>CALNXI010001881.1:49640-60938 GCA_942486025.1 Porites evermanni | reverse complement strand
GGGGAGTATAACAACATTTGGTGAGCAACAAATGTTGCAGCTGTTGCTCAACAGGTGTAGAACAGTGTATCATGCAGTGTTGGATGTTGATCGAACGTTGTTGTAGGAGAATAGAAAAGCTTTATTCCATTCATTTGAACACAACATTTGTTAAGCAACAAATGTTGAACCATGTATCACTGCCTTTATGAGACCACCAGTTACATAATTACATGAATTTGTAATGGTAACATTGTTATTAATACTAAATAATATTCAAATGTTTCAACATTAGTTCATTTTATAATGTAAATCATCTCAGTCAACAGGACCACCGTACTCCAGTAATGACAAGTGCAAAGTACAAGTACTCTTTTGCCTCATGTTTCACTTCTCAGTGGCAGCCATTAAAAAACTCATGATTGAACACTGTGTGTTGGCGTACATGATTCCAATCATATGAATGGAACCAGTCAGTACAAACATTAACCACAAAGGACTGCAAAGGACCGCAAACGAATATGCCGAAGAACGTAAGATCTATAAAGACCTGATCAGCAAAAATGAAAAGTAGACATATTAAATTCTGCAAGCAGAATACTACAATGCTGATCGTACTACGTAAAAATTAACTCTGCAAGACATCAACACGACACAGAAAGAACTCAAAACAGAGCGGGATTGTGGCCATAGACAGCTGTTTCGCCCTCTTTGGGGCTCGTCAGTATGGCGTAACAACCAGAGAAAACTCTGGTGAAAAATATCCGCCCACTCTGATTTAAGCCCTGACCTAGGACTCTCAACACCCACAGAATCACCCCATACCACGTGTCTTCTGGGGGGAAAGAGTCCAAGTGTCAAGTTGATGTCTCGCAAAGAAAATAAAAAATTGGCCAAAACCAACCTATAGAACATGGACAAAACCATGCAAGAATTACGGCATATCGGATCTAGGTCAGGGCTTAAATCAGAGTGTGCGCATATTTTTCACCAGAGATATCTGGGGCCGTAGATCTTTTATAGATCCGATATGCCGTAATTCTTGCATGGTTTTGTCAATGTTCTATAGGTTGGTTTTGGCCAATTTTTTACTTTCTCTGCGAGACATCAACTTGACACTTGGACTCTTGCCCCCCAGAAGACACGTGGAACCAGTCAGTTTATTCTGCTCATGATTCTATGTTAGGAGACAGAATGTGCTGCAATGAATGAAACTGTCTCCACAAAGATGTCAATGCCATAACTATCGGTCTTAGTGGATCTATCGTGGCACACATTTCTTGGTAATGGTCCATCCCCAATGGATTTAATGTGTTTGGGATTTCCACAATACTGTCGCCATCAACAGTCATCTAGAGCTGGCCCCTCTAAATCAATACCATACACCTCTATCTCGCCCTACACTCAACAAAAGTACTTAAAGAACTTCTTGGGAATCTTGTCTGTGCTGCCCAATATAAAGGCCAGCCTCAGTAAGATTCCATGTCCCACCTAAAAGATACAGTGCACAGGATACTTACAGTGCATGAAGTGCTCTTTTTAAGGACTGTACAGGACCATGAGTTTGTGAAATGAGTTATATTTTGCAGTTTATACTATCTCAAACTGTTCCAGACAGAAAAACTAACTTAAGGTAAAACGATATTTTATTATGGACGGAACATTAGAAAAGTGATGGGGGGTGGGGAGAAGGGTTACAAACAAGAAAATTGTGCAAAAGAAATTGTCCAAACAAAATTCCTGAAAAAGAAAAACCTAAAGAAAAAAGAAAATTTCCACATGATGGGTCACATTTTGATATTAAATCAGTGCTCAATATCATTAGTGCCTCTGGTATTAAGAAAAAATTAATGAACACATTTTGCATGTTGCAAGAGAAGTTTTAGTTCAGTGTGTATATTTTTTCATAAATCAACTTCAGTCACAATAAGTCACAATGAATTGCCATTGCCAGCTGATTATCTTTTAAAGACTTTCCTTCTGCATTAAATTTATCAAAAATATAACACAAAATTTAAAAATAAAAAACTGTTGTGTTACAGTTTGCATTTCTTCAAATCGTAATATATTACATTTTAGTATATACACACAGTGATCTTGGTGATTTAAGCAATCTGATTGGTTCGCTATCTCGGACTATTCAACAATATTTACCTCCTAGCGAGTGGATAATGTGTGAGCTCGGTTTTTTTCCCATTTTCTTAGAGAAAGATCTTTTAAAAGTCGACGAAATCCTAGGGTTGACTTTTTTTCAGGCAAGAAGACTTCGAAGGATTCAAAACTGCGTTTTTCCATTTACTGTTGGTGAGTTTTGTGGTCGATGGATTGTTTACAACTCCCATTTATTCGCCTAGAAGAGGCCGTTTCGTGAACTCAGCGTTTTCTAACAAGAAAAATTTGGCCCAAAAACGAAGTTTACTTATGACAAACAAATTTGAAATCAAATGTTTGCAGAAATTCTACGTTTCAAGTAAACACGAGAAAGAATGCTACATGAAGACGACGTCTTACCTCGAAGAACCGAATCGCCGTTTTTGTCAGCACTTCATGCGAAGAACGACACAACAGACCTTTTCGGCTATAAACTTGGCAAGTCAACAGAAAACAACAAAGCTCTACTTTTCTTCTCAGGAAAGGAAACAATTCAAACTTTAGCGGTTCCATTTAAGTCATTACGCTGTTGTTTGCGAAATGATAAGCTTGTGAATTGCCATGTTTGAAAATTCTACAAAGATCTATTTTTAAACTGTCGCGTGTCTTGCTGACCTGATCTGTCAATCAAATCGTACTTTTGAATGGTTTCCTCTCTGATTTTGTTGAGATCACTTATATATATACTAAAACAATTATTCTTTTCAATCTCGGTGAATAGTGGCTTTAGGAATATTTACCTCGCCACTTCGTGGCTCGGTAAATATTTTGCCACTATTCACCTCGATTTCAAAGTATAATTGTTAATTATTAAAATATATATATATTTAAAGTAACATTATGTAGTATTTTTATTAATTACTTTAATTAATTACGAACACGGGGTTGCAGTCAGGAAAAAATTCACGCACAGCCAAAAAGCTGAAAAAAAATTCTTGCTGGCCAAGAATTTTCCACCCACACCCCATCACTTTTCCAATAGTCTGTCCCTTAGTTGTCAAATACACATGGTGGAAAGGGCGGATTTAGGGGTGGGCCCAAAATAAGGCTAATGACACCATATGGAGAGGTCTATACTGGCTGGTGCATAGTGCATGCAATATAAACATTATTATGATATAAAAGTAAAGAAGGTCATCGCAGTTACTTACGCAACTTAAGCAAATGCGAAAAAAGTCTAAAATATTATAATATAATCTCCTTTTAAATTAGTTTGAAATAAAATCGATCATTACCTGATTAACTTGTGGTTAACGTCTATGTGCCATAATAAAGGATTAAATTAACTGCAAAAACCGTGGACGAAGATCCTGCTAGTTGTAAACGTTGGATCTCTAGAAAAGAGATCTAATCAGCCAAAATATAAAGAACCAAGAACGAGAAGTCCAAAGACTACCGCAAAGCTGATTCAAAACAACGTGTATTGCTTTTTATAACAATATTTCGGCAGGCCATACCAGTCTTCTTCAGGTTTACAGGTGTTAACATCCTGTTCCAATCTATTAGATCAGATCTATTAGGTGTAGACGAAGGTTTGCAAGAAATGCGATTGCTCAGGTGTCAAGTTCATTTCTGAGAAAAACAATCAAGGACGACAAGCGGCCATTTTTGATCGATGACCTGGAGACACTGGGGAGGAGTTTCCAGACTGTTTTCGGGCCTTTCTGGGTAGAAACGCCTGGTTGAAAGTTCGCAAGTCATTCTGTTGTGCAGCGAAAGCGAATTCAAAAGTCATTTTGGGAGTCACTGAGTCGGCGTTTCGTGTTGGGTGCAATGAAGCACAATTAATAGCGCGTTTTCGACAGTGACGCGGGTAGACATATCCATGGAGTCGAAATCCCCATGTAAGAAAGGATCCTTCGTTTCTTTTATCAAATAATCCTCCTGTCACGTATTTTGCAAGTAAGCATGCAAACGCATTTCAAAAGTAATGACGATTTGAAAAAAAGTGTATTTAAGAAATTGTTTCATATGTTTTTAACATAAGATAATCCTACTGCTACGTAATTCTTAAGTAAGAATGCAAACAGATTTCAAAAGTAATGATGGTTAAAAAAAAACACGTATTTACAAAATTGATCATCGAATAATCCTTCACAAGTAAGCATGCAAAAAAGTGATTTTAAAAGTAAAGCGGGTGAGTTTAAAAAATCGTATTTAAGAAATTGCTTTATTTGGTTCCATAGAAAGCATGCAAAAAGATTTCAAATTGAAGTAATTATGCATGCACGTAAACCATTCTCAAATCGACTCGAGTAAGAAGTGTGGATTTGAAAGTCATGACAGGACGAAAGGATTCCATCGCAAGACAGCACGTCAAAACAGGTCACAAACCAACAATCATCATCTAAGACAATCATTTATTTGGCAACTCAGTTTGTGTGGTAACTACACACTCATTTTTGACCCTGAAAACGCGCCACAGAAGTAAGATTATGACGTTAGAAAAATATTTTGATGTATTCTGACTCGTGGTCATTCGCAGTCAAACGCGGTCCCTCGTGGGCATTCGTGGTCACTCGTGTGTACTTTTGGACACTATCTTTTTCTGACGCCTTGGACGATGGGGAAGCCGCCACATCTACATCTACATCTACATCTACATCTACATTTATTAAGTTGATAAAATCTTGTAAGACATCACATCAACTGTAAATAAAAGCTAAAATAAAATATTATATGTATATATATGTACATATGGATAAATTGAATCAAAGTAAAAATGTCAAAATAACAAAATAAATAATCGATAATTCATAATTACAATTTACTTCACTTATTTCACGTGCTTTCCTAAATTTAACTTAAAATCAGATAATGACTTGCAATTTACTAAGTCAGCGGGCAGAGAGTTCCACTCTGTTACTGATCTAGGAAAAAAGGAAAACTTAACGATTTTGGCATTCTATACTTAAAAGCATGGCTGTTGCGTGTTCTTTTTTCACTGTTTGGTATTAAGTGTTCTGTGTTTATGTCTACTAGGTTATGACTAAGTTTGTACATTAGAGTCAATCTGTTTTCCTTTCGTCTTGTTTCTAATGTGTCCCATTTCAGATCAGATAACATGTCTGTCACACTTGCTTGTCACATCGGGACTCTAATACTGATATCCAGTCCCCTCCGTTTATGATACACTCTCTCTTTTGTCATCTGAAATGGCGCCTAACGGCTCATCAGTGGAGCTCAATGATCCTGGGTACAATTATTCGTCTTAATAAATTATCTTTTAGATTCCCTTACCTGATGTTTCCTTTGTTACAGTCTCCTTCTGAGTGTTTGCATTTAGGTCTTTTCCTGTTCCAGGAACAAATCGTCCTTCCCCTTTTCTCTTACCAGTTCCACTTCCGATTTTTCCAACCTTTGGGTAAAGGAAAAGACATTCTCACTCAGAAGATACATAAGCAATTTAGTATAATTAACGAACTATATCCCAAACTATTTACCATCTCTAAAACCACTATCTGTCAAGGATCCGTCACAAAAACGCCACGTATGTACGCGGAAGTAGCCCTCTCTTATTTCGTGACAAAAGTTAACAATGTTATCGTAATTATTTAGGGAATGCCCTTTCCCCCTCTCTTTGACCTGGCAATTGCAGCTCTTAAATAAATATAACTTTCTAAATACTATGACTGATGAGCTTTCAAGCTTTATATATAAAAAAATTTCTAGATATAAGAAGTGCTCACTAAACACGATAGAGAGTAAGTTTCATGTGACGGAAAAATGCCATCAGCTTTTAGGCCGTATTCTGGTTTATTGAATTTCTAACCAGTCGTATGACAAGGAAACACGTCGTTTGAACACATGCTGACAAATTATTGACTGAGGCCAAATGCTGTCCCTAGACAGTCCTACGGCGAAAGAGATTCACAAAAATGTATGGTTGCTCTTCCTATTTTACAAGTTACTTCGAAAGATCGTCAAGAATTTATAGTGTTACCCTTACGCCTCTCGGTTTAATTTGTCCTTCGAACTTTCTATGCAAACATAAATCGAACGGTTCACAACAGTTCTTAAGTCAGTAACTCTTTTTGAACAACTGACGCTTGCTTGCACCGTAGCTTCCTCTGAGAGCCTTCTGTTCATGTCACTTTCAAACATCCTTTTTTGGCGATAAATTGTTTCATTCGAAAAGAGACGCCTTTGTAATCCCACTCCAGGAGTTCAGATCTGAGAGACGGACATACAATAGCGTGACGTAATATAATAAACACAATAAGAAAGTATTCTCTCATTCCGTGACAGAGGTGACAGAAATGATTTTAGAAAATTATAATAGGTTAACATTTAAACTTTCTTACATCTCCGACGTCGACGTTCATGACATTCAGTCTTCTTTTCTCGGACCGGATCCTACGAGCCTTGTCAGTTTCACAGCTGTCCAGTGGTGTTTGACCATTTTTACTCTCTTTTCTCTTTTGGTAAGCTTCCACAGGTTCTATTTTCTTTTTAAGCAATGGATGTGCCAGATCTCCATATCTCCTCTCCATTCGATGTTTCATGTAATTAAAAGCTTTCTTCATGTCCTCAGTGACATGATCACGTCTATCATTAGCAATGGTGACACCAAGAAGCTCAAGAGCATCAATTCTCTGTAGGAAACATGTAAGGCCAGAAAACTATTCTATGAGCTGCTAAAGTTACTTTGGAAATAGTGTCCCATAACGAAGTGGTGTTAAACCTTGATTATTTGGCAGTTGTGATGCTCCAAGAGTCAAAAGTTGACTGACAATGTCCAAGTGACCCAACTGAACAGCAAGGTGAAGTGCAGTGCTGCCATCTTTGCATTGAAAATCCATAAAAGCGCCTTTGTTAATAAGATAAGTAACAACACTTAAGTGGCCGCAGTAGCAGGCTGCCATTAAAGGGCTGGACTCACAGTCACTGTGTACATTCACATCTGCTCCGCTCTCAACCAAACATCTCACAACGTCAAGGTGTCCCATGAAGGCAGCAACCCTCAATGGAGTCGACCCCATCAGTGTTCTGCTATCAACGTCTGCATTTTGCTGGATTAACAGTTTCACAACATCAAGAAAACCAGTAGCAGCAGCGGCCCACAAAGGTGTACAACCCTCTGAAACTTCGTCTCCTATCTTAAGCGTTCCTCGAGTCTCGATGTCTGCTCCATAACTGATTAGAAGAATCTTCACAGAATACAGGTGTCCATTGTGAGCAGCGATAATAAGAGGAGTGACAAAATGGCCGCCATCTTTAGTTTTCGTTTTCAAAGCGGTTCTTCTTTGTTCTGGTTTCAGCCGCCCCAAAAGATCAGTCAGATTAGAAGAACCGTCACGAGCAGATTGATAAACTTCAGATACCCTATCACTCACGGATAGCTTATCACCCATTTAACATTAAATTTCAGCGAACCCGCTCAAGATGGAATTTACTGCGTTTCGCTTGAAAGATACTGAATACACTCGGGTAAGCAAAACAATTCACAACAAACAGACACTTTTTAAGGTCCGATAACCTCGAATTAGCAGACTAATAAAAATTCAGTCGCACAGTAAAAATATACATCAGATCAGTTGACCATGAGTAGTTCAATCTATTTATTTTCGTCAAAATGGTTCATGTTATGTCAATTTAGCACAGGTCCTCTTATACAAATCATATTCATAAACAATTAATATTCTTTTTGAATTAACACCCAATGATTTTAAACTGTCATTCGCGATACGCGTGATTCCCACCAATTATATACAATCATTACCGGGTTTTTACTAGATTCCTTTCGAGAAAACGGGAAGTGTCACTGAAGTGTGGAACAAATTTGTTGTTTCAGGGGTACGAAGTCCTTGCTACCAGTTCCTATAATTTCTGCCTTTTCTCAGTATAAAATTTGCGATCTAACTCAATCTAACCGTTATAAGTTCAGTTCCTAGCCCTAATCACTGTATAGCAGCCCTGCAGCCGGGAAGAGTCTTAAAAATTCTAAATGCCCGGCAGTCAGAAATGTTGGTTCTAGTAAGAATTTCTGCAAAATCCCTTTTTCTACTCGTTTGAAAGTACTATCTTCATTTAGAATTACCAAGGGATCAGGACTGAAAACAAGAATATTAATGGCTTTGCAGCTGAGTGGTTGTGGTTTCCTTGGCACAGACTGTGTAGAGTCGACGCCGTTTTGACACAAAAATGTTTGAAATGTTTTTAAAATTTCATGAGAAGCAGTTCGTGACTCACCAAGCACGTTTTCATCCAAGGTTGATACCCGGCGGTCAAAAAGTCCTGAAAGTCAGCTGGAAAGCTAGAAATCCTTCTCTTAAACTCCAAAATGTACACACTAGCTTAAACTAGTGAATCAAAGTTTCCCGAAACAATAACAAAAATACAGGCAGTGATTTAATCATGTTTAATTTTAATTTTGAAACTTCATTTTGCAACCTCAAGCACAGGCAGCCCAAGCTCAATTTAGGATACTATGGGTGATTATAAACATAACAACATGTTACAAGATCATTTATTTATAGCCTGTGAACAGTCGCCCCCTTTTTTGAGGGGAGAGGGCGTCTGTACACAAGCTATCAGTGAATCGCCGTCGTTAATAGTGTTCCTGTCACGGTGGGACCAAACCACCCCTCAAATGTATCGTAAAGGCTAAATTTACGTATCTTTTACATTTCTTTTAATTTCTTGACCAAACTTGCCCGATAGATTTCGATTGTTGACTAAATTGCTGGTTTTCACTGTCACGCCATTCAAAATAGATCAAAATAAAAATAAAAACTTTTCAATAGATAAAGCCCAGAATCTGGGAAATGAAAGGAGGTATATATGCAAAGACCCTCGCCAAATTTCAGGTCAGAGGAATATTTCGTATACAAGACATTCGAAGAAACGTTCACCCAAATTTATAGAGATTTGTATGGAGACGCCATGCTGGTGCCCACCCCGATGAGCACCAACATAGCGCACGGAAACCAACAGAAACATCTGTTACCGAGTTTTGCTACAAAAGCGTGAACTTATTCTTCGAAGAACTCATAATCATCAAAGTAATACTTTTTAATACATGAAATGTTTAGATAGCAAAATTCCCTGAAATGAGTGATTCTTGTTACCTACATGACAGCTCTTTTTGCCGTCATGTAAATGCCCCGTCACGCAAAAGCCGTTAGAAATTCAAACGTACTCACAAAACCAAGAACCCTTTTGAAGAGAAAATTTGTATGAAAATTAGTTTTCAGCTGCTCTAATACATCGTGAAAGTAAAATCTCGGTAGGATCGATAGTTTTGTCGTTTGAATTTTAGTGACGTCATGTGAAAACCAGCAATAATTTTAAGTTTTTATTTGTAGCAAAATGTCAAATTGTGACGTCGCGTCGACCGTCAAACTTATATCATCTGAAGGAGCTTTAGGAGAGGAGTAAAACAGCGAAAACCGTTTCTCGCTACGGCACGTAAAACCCGAAAACGGCCATAAATCGACCCGTGGACCACACAGGAGAGACGTAAGACACATTTTAAAGTAAGTTAAGCTGTTTTTTATTGACATCCTTTCGATTTCGTAGGTGACAGAAACGATAGGTTTTTTTCCCATTTTGAATGTTACGCAACAATGCCGATGCTCGCCGATGCTCATATTTCGAGCTTGCGCTACCTGTGTGTACACAGGCTAACTCTACTCTATGCCCAAGAAACCAACTCTCTCGACGAACTCGCGAGGAAACGCTTGCTACGCAGGCTACTCTTGCTTTCCTGATCGCTTGCTAATAGTAATTCTAAATGAAGATTATTTAGAAAAAAGGGTTTTTGCAGAAATTCTAGAAATTTTTCTGACTGCCGGGCATTTAGTTTTTTTAAGACCCCAAAAACCTCACGTTTTAAGTATGCTCTCTCCATAACTGGCGCTGTACTTTTTTCAGCAACTCAGTAAGGTAAGTGGGGTTCCATTCAACGTTAGTTCAGCGAACCAGCCTTGTTCCACTCGGGACACCGAAATCTGCCAAATTCGCGTAGGACTGGGGAAAGGTCGCTTTCTTCTTTCAATATGGCGTCCAAAGGGAACTCGGTGTTTTCACGAATCATTCGCCGTGAACTTCCTGCTACGTTTCTTCATGAGGATGATCAGGTAAACCAAGAACGATGTGTAACTCAAACTCTAACTCTACACTGACTGCACTCCCACATGTAGTTTTAACAAATTCAGCCTGCAGACTTGCACGATGGCAGGTGAAAACAAGGTAATCTTGTATTCACCCCTTTCCCCCTATGGCTGTGGGCACTTAATCACATTCAAACTCCCTCAGGGGCACCCAACGAGAGTATAGTTCAAAATCACTTAAACATGCATTGTTGATCGGCAGGTACAAAACGCAGGTCACAGGTCACAGGTCAGGGCACAGGGCACAGGGCACAGGGCACAGGGTACAGGGCACAGGTCACAGGGCACAGGGCACAGGGCACAGGTCACAGAGCACAGGGTACAGGTCACAGGGCACAGGGCACAGGGCACAGGTCATAGGGCACAGAAAACGCAGTAAAAACAGTTAAGACACTCCATTAGGCTTTTTTGTTTTATTTCCGGTTACGCCACAATCAGGCATATGCTTGCCATCGACCATGCTTTCCGGTTTTGTACTGAGGGTTGAACAAGTAAATGGCTAAAGTTACACATTGTATTGGAACTTGAGGAGTTCCTTCTCTGGAGATCTCGAAACGAGGCTTTTTCTTCGCTCCACGCGGGCGGACTTGGAACGAGGCTCTGAGAGGAGAATGGAACGGAAAATAGCCTCGTCTGTGCAGAAAGCAACATGGCGGAAGACCAGAGTTTCGAGGTAAGAAAACAGCACTTGCTGACAAGTTATTTTGGCCTCAGTTCCACTGAAGAACTGAAAAATAACTTAGTGAATTATCAACACACGTCTACTTCGCTAACTATCGACTGTGCTGCAATCGTGAATTGCCGATTTCGGTTTGTTGCTGCGTACATTGATGTTTAAGACTTAAGTTGTCATTAAGTTGAGCAATGGAAACATGGTATGATTCTAGCCGTAGTTACGAAATAGTGACACCTTTTAGACCAAGACCGTTTGCATAATTTGAAAGTTTTTTATATAACTATAATCTTCAAAACCTAACGTACTTGTTCGGTATCGCTGTTAGCAGTCCATGCATCAGGACCGAGCTTTGTTCCATTTTATTACGCGAATGAAAGA
>CALNXI010001881.1:19845-31641 GCA_942486025.1 Porites evermanni | reverse complement strand
ATAAACACAACATAGGACACGGAAGTAAGCACTCTCTCATTTCGTAACAAAGGTTACTATAATGATTTTAGGGAATCAAAGTATGTTTTTTAAACATATTTAAAACATTTAAAACTTTCTTACCTTTCCGACGTCGACGTTCATGGCACTCAGTCTTCCTTTCTTGGACAGAATCCTACGAGCCTCGTCAGTTTCACAGCTGTTCAGTGGTGTTTGACCATTTTTGTTTGCTAGCTTTGGATCTGCACCGATATCTACCAACAACAGCAGCATTTCTCTTAAGATCTCGACTTCTTCAGGCTCAGCAGGTTTAAACTTTACAGCTAGATGGAGAGGTGTGTTTCCCTCGGTGTTAACTGCATTTACATCCCCCCCTGCATGTAAAATAAACTTCATGGTCTCAACACAGGGAAGCTTGCACACTCCTCGCACCTTGCCTTCTTTAATTGGAGTTTCGTGCCACGCAGCCAAGTGTAGTAGAGTATTTCCATCACTGCAACAAGGGTTTAAACGCAGGAATCTTTGAAGAAAGTCAGTCATGTTGGCATTTTGAACTTTAACTTTGGTGTATATCATCAAAAGATACAGAGCATAATAAAGGGTTTTTTCTTGTTCCTCGCTTTCATATCCCTCTTGTAATTTTTCTGTCCGTTTCTCACTTGCAGCAACTAGTATTTCGAATACTTCTTCAATGAAGTTTGGTCTTAAAAGTTTTCTTTTTTGCACCATTTCTGCAAATACATATGTGTAGAGT
Organism: Porites evermanni; assembly: GCA_942486025.1. Lineage (NCBI taxonomy): Eukaryota > Metazoa > Cnidaria > Anthozoa > Scleractinia > Poritidae > Porites > Porites evermanni. Next base: position 30,887 of record CALNXI010001881.1, on the reverse strand, counting down.
TCAAGATCTTTTATAATTGAAACATCGTTGTTCGTGGCTTTCTCCATCGCTCGTTTCCACAAACCAAAACAAAGCTCGTACTCCTCACAGTCACTCAAAACAGTTCCCCGGTATCTGATTTCATACAGAATTGCTGGATTGTCAGATCCAAGGATTCTCTCTCTGATTATTAGTCCTTCCATACCGATAGCATGATCATCACCTTCTAACAGAGCAAGTTCCTCAAGAGTTTGACTCTCTTTTCTATTTTGGTAAGCTTCCACAGGTTCCATTTTCTTTTTAAGCAATGGATGCGCCAGGTCTTCATATCTCATCTCCATTCCACGTTTCATGTAACTAAAAGCTTTCTCAATGTCACGAGATTTACCATTAGCAATGGTGGCACCAAGAAGTTCAAGAGCATCAATTCTCTGTTCCTTTGTACATTCCGGTCTTTTGATAAGATACTCGACGATTTCAATGGAACCTTTTTCACAGGCATAAAGAAGAGGTGTTAAACCTCGATTATTTGGCAGTTGTAATGCTCCAAGAGCCAAAAGTTGACTGACTATCTCCAAGTGGCCCCTATGAGCAGCGTCGTGAAGTGCAGTGCCGCCACCTTTGCATTGCTGATCCAGAAAGGCGCCTTCGTTACTAAGATAAGTAACAACACTTAAGTGGCCACAGTAGCACGCTGTCATTAGAGGGGTGTCCCCGCCGATATTTTGTGCATTCACATGTGCCCCACGTTCAACCAAACATCTCACAATGTCAAGGTGTCCTTCGTGGGAAGCAGCCCTTAAAGGCGTCGAATCCTTCGATGTTCTGCCGTCAACGTCTGCATTTCGTTCGATTAACAATCTCACAACATCAAGATGACCAGTAGCAGCAGCGGCCCACAAAGGTGTACAACCCTCTACAACTACGTCCCCTATCTTAAGCGTTCCTCGAGCATCGATGTCTGCTCCATAGTGTAGAAGAATCTTCACAGAATTCAGGTGTCCATTATGAGCAGTGATGATAAGAGGAGTGACAAAATGGCTGCCATCTTTAGTTTTCTTTTTCAAAGCGGTTTTTCTTTGTTCAGTTTTCAGCCGCTTTAAAAGATCGGTCAGATCAGAAGAACCGTTACGAGCAGCTTCATAAACTTTAGTTACAATATCACTCACGGATAATTTATCAGCCATTTTACATAAAACTTCAGTGAACCCGCTCTAGATGGAATTTACTACGTTTCGCTTGAAAGATAATACACTTGGGTAAGCAAAACAATTCACAACAAACAGACAGTTTGTGACGTCATAACCTCGTATAAGCAGATTCAAAAAATTCAATAGTAAGAATCAGTACGTCAGATCAAATGGCTGACGTTTAGTTCAGTCTATTTATTTTGGCAAAATTGTTCATATTATTTTATTTAGGTACAGGTCTTCTTATACGAATCATATTCATAAAAATTTAATTTTCTGTTTGAATAAACAACCAATCATTCGTGATACGCGTGATTTCCGACGATTATAAAAAATCATTAGATATCCTTTCGAGAAAACGGGAAGTGTCTCTGAAGTGTGGAACAAATTTGTCGTTTCAGGGGAGGTAAGGGAGCTCGCTTCATAATTTCTGCCTTTTCTCGTTATAAAGACTATAAAATTTCGGATGTAACGCAATCTAACCGTTGCAGTTCAGTGCCTAACTCTAATCACTATTTAGCCTGGGACAAGGCTCCGCAGTGGGGTAAAAAGGCGAAAAACGGGGTCAAATAGGAAAAAAAATCGGCGAGCCGAGCGGTATCTTCTCATTCCCAGACTACCTCTCGGCTCGCTTCGCTCGTCAATTTTTTTTTTTTTTTTTGGCCAACGCCAATTTTTTCTCCTTTTTCTCATAATGCAGAGCCTGGTCCGGGAAGGGTCTTAAAAAAACTAAATGCCCGGTAGTCAGAAAATGTTCTAGAATTTTTAAAAATCCCTTTTTCTAATCGTTTCAAAGTATTCTATCTTCTCATATAAAAGTCTCTCCCCACAAAGGCGGCGATTTGTTCTTCTGTTACCCAGGCCCGCGCGATTGACTAAATTTGCTGTCGCGCATGTCAGACAGACTTGTTACACATCAGGAGATAGTCAAGAATACCGTAAACGAGGAATTAAGCCGGTCGATGTAACTTTAAAAGCCTGCACTTTGGTCCGAGTTCCCGGTAAGTTAATAGTTTTTGCACACATTTTCCCCCTTTGCGGCTAGCGTACATACCATACCTTCTTACCTCGCACAGATACTAAACCCGAAAGACAGTATATTTCACAGACCGAAAGGTAGTGTAGATTAAAATTTCTCAGTCAGAGATTTGACCTTCATCGAAATTGTCTATTATTAATTCCTCGAAGGCTGCGTGACTTTCTTCGCTGTTTTAGAATACTCAATGAGTACTTTGATATTAAGGTGCTCTCTTCCAGCCTCTTAACATAAAATCTTACTAATTAAGCTTAATTCATCGTGACAATATCTTCATATTCCAGTCTTAACTTACTTGTTCATATTATTTGTTCATAATTTCGTAGTCATTGCCCAAGATCCCTCACTCGGTCGTGTTTTGATCACAATTTGATCGAACCGCACGGGAAGAATTGAAAAATGACGAGGGGAAAACTTTACTTTGGAGTTAGAAAATTAGCAAACTGGAAAGCCCTTATCATAGTTAAATATTTCAGTGGTACATTGAGTACTTTTTGTGTACAGAATCAGCACGACGATAAAACATCCGAGTATCGCGCTCGATTTTAGTGAGGCGCCGAAAGGGGCGTGGTCGCAAAATTCAATTAAAGACTATTTGTACCCCTTGAGTTTCATATGTTTAGAATTACCCAGCGATCAGCAAAACAAGAATGGCTTCGCAGCTGAGCTGATGTGGTTCCTTAGGCAGAGAGTATATAGAGTATATAGAGCCAACGCTGTACGTTTCGACACAAAAATGTTTTTGGAAAACTTTCAAAATTTCATGAGAAGCCGCTTCTCACGGCGTCACTCACGGGCACGTTTTCATCCAGGCTCACTACCCGGCAGTCTAAGGGAGGAAGCTTCTGCGCACAGGCTATTCACAGACGTCTCTATTCCCGATTTTTTTTTTAGAGGAGGGGGCGTCTGTACACGGGCTTGCTTTACTCTATGCCCAAGAAACCACAATCGCTCAGATGCGAAGCCAACTTGTTTTCCTGATCGCTTGGTAATTCTAAATAAAGATTATTTAGAACTAGACCTCCAAACGATTAGAAAAATGCATTTTGCAGAAATTCTAGAAATTTTCTGACTGCTGGGCATTTAGTTTTTGGGTTTTAAATTTTAAGTATGCTCTCTCCGTAACTGGTGCTCTAGTTTTTTCAGCAACTTCAATAGTTCAGCGAACCAGCCTTGTTCCACCAATTCACAGGACAGCGGAAATCTGCCAAATCCGCGTAGGACTGGGAAAAGGTCGCTATCTTCATTCAATAGGGAACTTAAGATGGAGACGTTAGGGAGCCTTAGCATCGACGACGGCAACGGCAGCGAAAACGTCAGTTTTACAGTGCTCGAAGGCTAAAGCATGTTTATGATTTCTCAGGCATTTAGTTATTTGTCTAGCTCTAGTTTTAAGCAAACAGTAGTCTTATATCTGTGGTGAGTCTGTCTAGCAGAAGTACTTCGTAGTAATAACGTTCGAAAACGTCGAAACGCCGTAGTATTTTTTAACGTTTTTAAAAATTTCTTAAAATATGTTTTTTAAAAAAGTTTTTTCGCAATTTTTTAGAGCTAATTTTTGTTTTTATAAAGTCGCTTTTTTTGAACTAAATTGCATAAAAATGGCAAAAAGAGCAGTTGAATGCAGGCTAATCAAATGAGTTTTCTCTCTCGCAATCGGCCAAAGCAATCCCCCTCTTTTTCGTAATTTCCAGAGCTCGTGATCATGTCTTTCATGCACTTTCGAAGGACCGTTTCGGTGCCAGTTGAAACATGTAAAAGGGAAATCACCAGGAAGTGCGGAATCAAAAGACGCCAACTCTAAATCAGTTTCTTTTGGTTCCTGAAAACAGCCAAGGCGCGGAGCAGAGTTTAGAAAAGTCTTCGAATACGTAGAAGCGAAAAATGGAGACGGTGAATTCGAAAAGAAGGTTCGTCTCGTTTAATGAACTTCCTATCAAACCGTCCTTTATTACTGTTGATTTGTTCAATAAAATTATGAATCACATGACCCCAAACGATTTCATAGAGCTTCCATTCCGTGTGAATCTAAAGCTTAAAGGAAGACTTCTACCATCGGTTACTTAAAAAAAACTTTTATTGCATTGTTTTACTAATTTTACATTCACCCCTTGGATTGTTTCTTAGAAATTGAAGTACTTGGCTTTTAACTGAAATTACAAACTCGAATACACTATTCAGTTAAACTCGCGCAAGTGAAATGCGGGAAGTGGGAACTGGTGATTTACCGTTTTAAAGATTAGACTTCCCTTATGAAAAATTTCTGGATCCACCTATGCAAGCTTAATCTGAAAACGAACATACCAATATTTCCCAAAGCAAAAAGAAATGATTAGTAAAAATATCTCTTCCTTATTTTGAATCAGTCCGGCTAAATCCTGATTTACTAGAGCTAAATCACCATTGCCCATTGATGAAGTTATACATTCAAAGAACTAATCTAAAGATTACTTGGCCTACTTTGGTATTTTATTGGCACCGTTTTTATTGGTGGTCAGCGTATGTGGATGACACAGTTTACCCTGTATCCTTTAAATCTTCTCTCTCTTTTTTTTTGGCTTTCTTGCTCTAACTTATTAGTTCTTTATGTCTTATTTATCTGCAGGATTTTTTTCTGGGGTTTATCGATCTTTTTAAGTCACAATCATGTTTTTTATGGAGAATTGTCGGTCCTCCAGTTATTTCTAATTGTCCTTCGATACTGGGCATACGAAGTTCACTCATGTGCGAATTTCTCCAATATTTTCGTGACAGAGTATCTATAAGAGTGACAGGACAATACTAAGACAAATAAATACTATGCGCGATTATTTCACATATTTCAAAGACCTATATATACTTTTAAAAGCTATCGCAGAGCCTATAGCTAATATCTAACCTACAGTTCGAGTTCAAAAAGGTTATGTTTTTTCATATGTAAATCAAGTCATCCTCGGTATGTATTACGACTAAGGTTGGGCAGCGGCCTAACTGAATGAAACAAATTTTAATGCTTACACGAATAAAAATGTGCTAGGCGTCCCTTTTTTTTTCGGCCTTTTATCACTTGTTCCATTCTTGTACCCAAAAGCTGCGATCCTTTTGGTCAGCGCCAGGTATATGGCGCTGACCAAAAGAATCGCGCCTCATACACTTGTTCAGATAATAGGAATTAGTGGCAGTTCAATGGAAGTTCAATCTGCCAAAGGCCTTGACAGTTTTTACCTCTAATTTTCTAACAGTACCTGTGGCCACAAACCTATACTGATTGATGAAAAAAGGTTAAATGTAAATGTTCTATTTATAGTGGAAGTGCACTTAGCTACCCAGCTACTTCACAGGCACCCCACTCAAACAACCAGAGACACATGATTTAATTCAAGCGTAGTACGATTTAAGACCCCACTTGGCAGGAGGCAAACCAGTTAGTTATTTACAGGCGACATCGAGGAGTTCAACTGAGGAGAACCGTTAAACCGATCTATCTAATGGTTATGGCGGGACTCGGGACTTCCGGATTGCGAGTCTAACGCGCTCACTACATTCATGACCACGCCGCCTTCTAGAACGTTTATAGAACAGCAACGTATATGTTGTGCTTATTTTATCCTTGGTTTAATTTTTATTTTTCCTTAATTTTTAGGCATGGTAATGTATAATAATGAGTTTGGAACAAACGAAAATAAAATACCTCCCCTGAAACAACAAATTTTTCCACACTTCAGCAGGAGCCGATTACTTTGACTTCGGTGACACTTACCTTTTTTACGTAAGGAATCTAGCGAGACACGGTGATGAGTGTATATAATTGGTGGGAATCACGCGTATTACGAATGACAGTTTAAAGCCATTGAGTGTTTATTCTAACAGAATAAAGAATACGGTCAGTATGAAAGATGGACTGCGGACTGCTGACTACGGACTGCGGACTAGGTATAAAATACGGACTAGGTATAAAACGCGGACTGGAACTGATGTGGACTGGGTATGAAACACGGACAAGGTATAAAACGAGGACCTGCGGACTGCGGACTGGGTATAAAATACGGACTACGGACTACTTTGGTAAAAACGGTGCTAATTGGTTCTGGGTAAGGAAAAATAAGATCAAAAGATCGCTAAATAGCAAGACACGTGAGTTAAAGTTGTAAATACTCCTATAATTTCTTGGTGGAGGTGTGCCGCCCCGTTCTCTGAATTATGAGCCGGATCAAAATGCTATTTTCTTCACCCATTTTTATACCTTGTCTCGGTCTCTAACAATCATGAAAGGGGTCAGGATCAGGGGCGGTACTCCCTTATATAATGGAAGGTTAGGGGTTTTGGGCCTTTTTGGTCTGACAATACTTTGCCCACTTTGGTGTGGGATCGGGTATGGTTTTCGAGGGAACTACGGGAGCGTACATGAATGGACGTATTTATCGTTTCGATTCCAAATGAATAAGAACGAAATAGAAATGGGCCAATTCGAAATGCATTCGGACAATTTTTTTGTTTCCGCTCTAACTTGGTAATGATGACAAAATTTCTGCCTAATTAGACCTAACCTGTTCAAGGCTCTGAGATAGTTGGGTCAGCTGAATTGAGAAAGCGAAAACACGAAAATAAAACGGGACAAAACTGGGGAGTCTCCCCAACTATCTGAGAGCCTGGAACAGGATAAATTAGGCCAGGTCCGAAAATTAAATGGGAATGGATGTTAGAGATCCGGTCTGAAAACGGGTACGGAAAATAACATTTTTTGGTCTGCAATAAGGTCAGGATTCGGAGAACCGGGCACCACACCCCCACCAAGAGCAGGGTGTAAATCATGTCATCATAATCATCGTTTAGAATATAACGTTGGATGACTCATTTCCGTTATTATTCACGTATGTGAGTAATTCCTTAATACTGCTTTTGTGCATCGCGGAATGCCCTACATTGACCTTCTCGTCTGAGTTCTTCATTCAGTCCTCATATTCCCAAGGCTTTATTTGAAACGGAATTGCGGCATCCGATAAGAATTTTACTGATCTGACTAACACCAATACTACTGTTTTTAATTCGGTGCTTCTTACTGGTTTCAAACTGCAAATTGAAATCTCTTCAAACTCCTTCTTTTCATAAAATTCAGAGTTTAATTTCAGTTGCCTTGAGTACCGGCATAACCTTCCTTCTCCGTGGCAAGAATAGACTACGTGAACAGCCAAGGGAATGTTAAAGCTGGGACTACTGTTTTTGCTAGTCCGCTTTCCATTTCTCCCAGTTTTACCTTCTAAAGCTCTTATAATATACATAGTTCGTAATCCGCGTTTCATACCTATTCTGTGTTTTATACTCAGTCCGGAGTCCACATTTTATACCTCGTCCGTATTTTATACCCAGTCCGCAGTCCGTGTTTTATACTGACCGTATAGAATATGATTCGTATAAGACCTGTGCTGAAATGAAATACCATGAACCATTTTGCCGAAATAAATAGACTGAACTAAAAGTCAGTCATCTGATCTGACGTCCTGATTCTTACTGTGCGAATAAATTTTTTGAGCCTGCTTATGCGAGGTTATGACCTCAAAAACTGTCTGTTTGTTGTGAATAATTTTGATTACCCGAATATATTATCTTTCAAGCGAAACGTGGTAGTTCAGCACTCGTTAACATCCGTCGAAAGGCCCTTTTATCTTCGGTCGGATTTCGTAAACGTATGACGTCACGCTCGCCTTGTGGTCCCCCATGTGACTCATGTAAGCTTGGCTTCGACCGTCCACTCTGATTTGTCTGATGAGCTTATGTTTGTTCGAGGTCTTGTCTTGCTTTTTCGATCATCCCTCGATTGATTCAACCAAGAAGATGCTACTGCGTCTGTTTGGAAAGGATGTTTTAATGTTTCGCCTCGATCAAGCCTCTTTGCGCATCAACAAGGTCCTTTCAGCGGATGTTACTGAGTAACATCCCTTGAATGGCCCCGGATCGAATGGCATTCATGAAGAAATAGGCCATTTGCACTAAGAGGTCATGTGACATAGTTTTCATGAAAATGAAAGCTATATGATTTTGCCTTCGAAAAACGCCTAGTGAGTCATATCTTAAACAGAATAATAGTGATTTGGTTTTTCAAACCCGCACCATTTTCTTAAAATGAGTAAGTTCCTCGCTGGTCTCGTGACCAAACTGTGATTTTTGAAATTATGAATTACTTCTTTCTGAACACAAGCTTTGCACTTAAACTTCAAGGAGGATGTTGAAAACATGATGTGGTACCGTTTACAGCACATCTGAGTGTAACTATCAAACGTTTAACAAGATATAAGCAAAAAGTAGTTTTGGCGGCCATATTGGAGGGCAAGGGTTTGCCCTCCAACATGGCATCCAATACAAATCATACTGCTTTGTTGAAAAATCAAAGTGCCATTAAATATCTCCCTTAAATGCGTTTCCTCTCAAATTTCGGGTGAAAGATAATTTTTATGTGCTCTGTCAATTTTTGGCACCAACAAGATTCCAACTCATTGTTTAAAGGAAGCATTGGTCACGTGACCTCTTAGTGCAAGTGGCCTATTACATGAGCAAGCAAATAAAACTCAAAAGAACCGCTGCCCCATTTAACAACTTTTTCAAATATTGGCGGGAATATAAAAAAAAGAAAATCATCCACGTGTGTAATGTCTGTCTCTGTCGAATAATAATGAATGATTGCAGCAACAACAACAACAACAACTTTGTTTGTACCCAGCTCGGTACCCTACATTGATTTACATGATACAAAAAAATGAGATAAATATATAGAGAGAGTACAGGATGCCCATAATAACCATTGAGGGCTAAAAAGATAGGGCAGCCTCACTTAGGTTATTAATAAATGATTATATTAAAGGGTCAGGTACCGCACACCACACACAGCTACACAAAACATTCACACTAAAAAAAAAAGAGTAGAAAAAGAAACTTAAGACAGCAAAAGAAAGCTAAGTATACCAGTATTAAACAACAGAAAGCCATTCTTGCACTAAGTTGTCTGATAATTTATATTCTGTTTAATCCGCTGAAGAAGCACAAAGCTAATTGAAGATTTTGAGACTCGAAATACCGTAAAATTTTCCCTCTACAAGGACTACAAGGCAAGTAAAGGTTTTAGAGGCACAGGTGAGTAGTAGCTATATTGTTATACAGTGGCAGATCCAGACCTTCAGATAAGGGGGGGCATCTGGTCATCCAGACCCGGAGATGAGGGGGGGACCCGGTCTCCAAAAAATTTTTTTCGGCCCTTCGGGCACGGCCTCAGTTTGGTCTAAAAATAAGAGGGGGGCCTGGGCCTGCCAGGCTTCTCCCTAGATCCGCCACTGTTATATACAAAGTGGGCTGTTGACCATAGCCCTACTCCAATTTCCCAAAATGTCATTTGCTTAGTTCGTTGGAACAAGCAAACCTCTTTGAGATCCTAACGGTGTCCATAGAATCCGCGATTGACAGTTGGCCAGGTATGCATAAGTAGGCAGTTGTTCAAACAAAGGCTAAAACAATCCTGCTTCATGGTGCTTCTTGAGTCATCAGAGGGTGAAAAAAACGTGCGCCCTGGATGCTACAACTGCTGTTCAATAAGATCTTAGCATTTCCACTTGACCATTTTTGGGTTAAGAAACATGGCTGCGGTGGTGGTAGGGAAGGGGGGTGGGGGCCCCCCCCCCCCCCTGCTATTTACATTAAAGGCAATTCCCTTTTAAGCAAACAGTTATGACTGTGGCTGCAGAGTTTGTCTGCATGGTAAGCATATTTTGCATAGTATTGCCACAATTTGTAATAGCAATGACTATAATATTTTACAGTGAAACCTCTAGTAAGCGGACCCCCAATTAAGCAGACACCCTGTCTTAAGCGGACACTAAGCCGGGTCCCGAAACGGACGTCTAATATTTCCCTTTATAACAAACCCCTATTCAGCGGACACCTCTATTAAGCGGAAGCGGACACTAAAATAAGTTGTATTTGGCCTAAATTTCTATTATTAAAAACCTCTATTAAGCAGACACCGGTCTGAATTGACAATAGAAATATTGGATTATGTCCTTGAAATACGTATTGAAGTCAGTTAATGTTTTTGCATTTACAAACAAATTAAAGTTGGTAATGAAAGGTAATGAACTTGAACTCTTGATAGCTTCTTTAACAACATGCAACTTTTTCACAGTACAGAGTAACCGTTAAATGTTGATCGTTGACAAACGTCCAATTTTTAAAACCTCTATTAAGTGGACACCCTCTATTAAGTAAACACTTGGGAAGGTGCCGAAGGTGCCCGCTTAATACAGGTTTCACTGTAATAATTTATCGATACAATAATGTATTCTGAACATATCACTCATGTTCTTAAACTACTATTGTAAATAGTAAGCATTAACATGTATGACATTTAGTTTGCACAGAACTTGAGCAGGGGAAAAATCCCAATTTCCATCAGGTACTGTACAGAACATCTGTTAACCGACACCTCCTATAAGCTTACATGCACGTCTTATTAACAGACACTAATCTGGGTAATCTATGTTAAAAATCTGCATTAATCCAAACTATTGTAAGTAAAGACATCTTTTCTTGGTAACAAACATCCACACAGATCGGTCAAATCAGACCTAAAATTCTTTGCAGAGTAGTTGCCCACATGATAGATCATAGCTATAGCAAATAATCCTCTCTCTATGGCAGTGGCGGATTTAGGGGAGGTGCCCGGGGGGCTCGTGGCCCCCCTTATTTTAGACCAAGCTGAGGCCCGAAGAGCCGAAAAAAATCTTTTTGGAGACGGCCCCCCCTTATCTCAGGGTCTGATGACCGGGCCCGCTCTAATATGAAGGCCTGGATCTGCCACTGTACGGAGCACTTCG
>CALNXI010001881.1:0-15000 GCA_942486025.1 Porites evermanni | reverse complement strand
CTAAGCAGTACGAGCTTTGTTTTGGTTTGTGGAAACTAGCGATGGAGAAAGCCACGAACAACGACGTTTCAATAATAGGAGATCTTGAATCCTACACATCTGTATTTGGAAAAATGGTACAAAAAAGAATACTCTTAAGACCAAACTTCATTGAAGACGCATTTGAAATACTAGTTGCTGTAAGTGAGAAACGGACAGAAAAATTACAAGAGGGGCATGGAAACGAGGAGCTAAAAGACACGCTTTATTATGCTCTCTATCTTTTGATGATATACACTAAAGCTAAAGTTCAAAATGCCAACATGACTGACTTTCTTCAAAGACTCCTGCGTTTAAACCTTAGTTGCAGTGATGGAAATACTCTGCTGCACCTAGCTGCGTGGCACGAAACTCCAATTAAAGAAGACAATGTGCGAAGTGTGTGCAAGCTTCCCTGTGTTGAGACCATGAAGCTTATTTTACGTGCAGGGGGTGATGTAAATGCCGTTAACACCGAGGGAAACACACCTCTCCATCTAGCTGTGAAGTTTAAACCTGCTGAGCCTGAAGGAGTCGAGATTTTAAGAGAAATGCTGCTGTTGTTGTTAGATATCGGTGCAGATCCAAAGCTGGCAAACAAAAATGGTCAAACACCACTGAACAGCTGTGAAACTGACGAGGCTCGTAGGATTCTGTCCAAGAAAGGAAGACTGAGTGCCATGAACGTCGACGTCGGAAAGGTAAGAAAGTTTTAAATGTTTTAAATATGTTTAAAAAACATACTTTGATTCCCTAAAATCATTATAGTAACCTTTGTTACGAAACGAGAGAGTGCTTACTTCCGTGTCCTATGTTGTGTTTATCATATTACGTCACGCTAATGTATGCCCGTCTCTATCTGAATTCCTGGAACAGGTTAACAAAATCGTCTCTTTTAGAATGCAACAATTTCTCGCAACACAGCTGTTTTAGCCAAAAAAGGATGTTTTTGAAAATGGCATGTACAGGCGGCAGGCTCTCAGAGGAAGCTACGGTGTTATGAATTATTCGATCTATGTTTGCAAAAACGGAATTCAAAGTATCTCAGATAGAAAGTTTGAAGGACAAATTAAACCGAGAGGCGTCACGGCATTAATATCGATTGACGACCATTCGAAGTAACTCGCAAAACAATAAGTGCACTCACACATTTCTGTGAATCTCTTTCGTCGTAGGGCTGTTTAGCAACTGCATTTGGCCTCAGTCAAGAAATTGTCTTTATGTGTTCAAACGACTTGTTTCTCCTCGTCACACGACCAGCTGTAATTGAATTTTCACGTGGACGACTAGTTAGGAAAATACCGTAAAATCCCGGAAAATGAGCCCCTCCAAGTATAAGCGCCCTAAACTCGTAACGTAAAAAACCCCTCGTTAAATCGCCCCTCCAAAAATAAGCCCCCCCGGGGCTTGTACTTGGAAGTTGCCCTCAAATACAAAGTAAAACAAAGCAAAAACGGTAAATTTATTTCCAAGTATAAGGCTAGCCCGATTGATTTTGAAACGCAAATTTCCCTCCGTAGATAAGCCCTCCGAATATAAGCCCCTCCAAAAAGAAGCCCATCAAAAAGGGCCTTTGAAAAATATAAGCCCCAGGGCCTATTTTCGGAATTTTACGGTATACCGGCATAGGGTTTAAAAGGAGATAGCATTTTTCTGTCACATGAAAGTCACTCTCTAGCGTGTTTAAGGAGCACTTCCTATACCTTGAAAAGCTTGAAAGCTCATCAGTAATAGTATTTAGAAAATTGTATTAATTTCAAAGCTGCCGTTGCCAGGTTAAAGGGAGGGGGAAAGGCCATTTTACTACTTCCCTCTTCCATTTTTTCCCTCGCCGTCTCCTCGCCATGTTTTACCCCCTAGTTTTCACCAAATAGAGTGCCTGTTTACAGGCTACATACGTGGCGTTTTCGTTACGGATCCATGATAGATCGTGGTTTTGAATACAAGAAAGTTTAGATAGTTTAGAGATATAGTCCATTAATCGTACAGTAATAGCTTTGGTATCCTCTGAGTGAACATGTCTTTTCCATTTCCACAAAGGCTGGAAAAATCGAAAGTGGAAATGGTGAGAGAAAAGGAGGACGGGAATTTGTTCCCGGAAAAGGAAAAGACCTAAATGAAAACACCCAGAAGAAGACTGAAACAAAGGAAACATCAGGTAAGAAAATCTAACCAAGGGAGCAATTTGTTGAGGCGAATAATTGTACCCAGGGAATCATTGAACTCCGCTGATGAACCGGTAGGTGCCATTTAAGGTGATAAAACTTGGAGAGGGTTTTTTTTACCAAAACGAAGGGATTGGATGCCAGTGACCCGATGTGGCGGCTCTCCTTATCGTTCATGGAGGGCGGGGGCAAAAAATTGATGTATTTGGTCTGTTCTCCTTCTCATAGTTAGACGTAATATATATGAACCAAAAAATGAAACAAAAAAAGAACCAGCAAAAGAAATGTAATTTGTGTTTGTAAATAGAAGAAAAATAAGGCCAGCCATGAGTGTAACCAAGAGAAGAACAAGACAGGAGCTAGACTGAATAACCTATACATGGAGGTAAAAAAATTAAGAATTCAAGCAACACACCAGGTACATTATTATCTAAAGATCAGATACCTTGGGACTAAAATTAAAATGAATTAATTTATATTGAGAGAAATTCCACTCTAGAATGAGGCAACTATAGAAGATTCAGTCTCTAAGTTTGATCCTCTCGAGATATTACACTAAGCGTGGGACTAAAGGGAATTGTCTGTTTTTAGTGTGAGACAAAAAGCCGAAAATGGCGTCCTTCTGTCTTTACTTCTTTAAGGACAATTGAGGGAGTTGAGACAGCAGTTGGAAAATGTCCAAGAGCAACTAAGACAGAGAGACGGACAACTGAGGGAAGCGACACAACAACTGACAAATGTTCAAGGGCAACTACAGGAGAGAGATGGAGAATTGAGGCAGATGACACAACAGTTGACAAATGTTCAAGGGCAACTACAGGAGAGAGATGGAGAATTAAGGCAGATGACACAACAACTGACAAATGTTCAAGGGCGATTAGAGGGAGAATTGAGGCAGCTGACACAACAGTTGACAAATGTTCAAGGGCAACTACAGGAGAGAGATGGAGAATTGAGGCAGATGACACAACAGTTGACAAATGTTCAAGGGCAACTGGGAGAGTTGACGCAACAGTTGACAAATGCTCAAAGACAGCTACAAGAAAAAGATGAAGAAAATACCACCATGGGGGAACAACTGAGGGAAAAAGAACAAGAAGTGAATGAACTGGAAATATCTCTTTCAACAGCTCAACAAGCGTTAAGTGAACGTCCACGCCAACAGTCACCTGATTGGGTCATTTCACGTGATCAAATTCAGCTGACAGAGAAATGCATTGGTAAAGGAGGCTGGGGAAGTGTTGTTGAAGGCAAATATTGTGGCTGCTCTGTTGCCGTGAAACAGATTTACGAGGTGCTTCTGAACCTTTCCTCTCATAACAGAGATATGTTTGAGCGGGAAATGAGCATTGCTTCAAAATGCCGCCATCCTTGTTTGCTGCAATTCATCGGAGCAACAAACGATGATGGAAGTCCTTTGTTCGTGACAGAGCTCATGGAAACGAGTTTGCGAAAATTGCTGGAGCAGCGATCTCTCTCTACAGCTGAAGTGGCCGTTATTTCTCTTGATGTGGCTCGTGCATTGAATTACCTGCACCAAAAGAAACCACGCCCCATCATCCACCGCGATATCAGCAGCGCCAATGTGTTGCTATGGCGACAAGCGGACCAATGGCGAGGTAAAGTGTCGGATTATGGTGCTGCTAATTTCATGCAGCAATCTTTGTCAGTTTGTCCAGGTGCTGCAGTATACAGTGCTCCTGAAGCACTTACTAAAAATCAGACTGTGAAGGTATGTCGTCTGCTAAACTTAATCTCCAAACAAAGAGCCTGTTCACAGGCTAATTTAGAATATTAAATCCCTGCGAGATACCGGAGGAGAAAGAACTAACGGCTAAAAAATGCATTTTATGGCTGTGAAAAAGTAGAGAAAACGTTGCGGTTTTGTGATTTGGGGATACTTATTTCTGTCAAAAAGGTATATAAAAGAAAAAGGGGTTGGACCTCTGTGGGATTATCCCTTAATTTTCTCCTTTAGTAACCACGCCCGACTGATATATCGTCCTCTGATGTATTGTGTGATAAGTCTGTGACCTTTGGCCTTGATCGTCTAATCATCTAGAATCATTAAATAATACGTCCTTGAACATTGTCATTGGCCTCCACTCTTCGTCTCGCCTGCGATAATCGCACTACCTCTGGGGGAAGTCGCCGGTACGAAACTTTGCTGAGTAACGCCCATCACCCCCACCCCCCCTCTTGGTAGACAGTCTAGACCAAAAGACCGAATATGTGAGTATTTGGGTAAACAGTGAAAGATTTTAGTGGTCAAGTTCCGTCGTCGAGTGCTGGGTGGAATAAAGAATGGTATATAAAAGATTTATTTGTGGTTTTACAATAACCTGAGTCCTCTTTAGGAATAAGACCTATGCCCTAGGATTAGTAACTTAAAAGTGTTTTGTGTGTACAAAGGAGTCAAATAATACATAAGGTGATAAGTATTGATATGGAACTGAAATGTACATATATTTTTAATTGTTATCGTCTATTTTTCGTCTTCAGGTTGATGTATACAGTTTTGGTGTTCTCATCTGCGAGATTTGCATCGGGAAACTACCAAATCCTGACAGGCGTGCCGAGCAAGTCGCCATGGTGAAAAACAAAGTGCTAAGAGCTCTCATTCGTAGATGTTTACAAGACAATCCTCACGACAGACCAAGTATGGAAGACGTCATTGGTGAACTAGAAAAACTATTTTAAGAAGGGCTTGATAGGATCTGTTCTATAGGTTTTTAGTTACTGGTTTTTAACAGTAATACAGAGGGAGGGAACTTCTGAAGAGATAGGAGGATGCACCCCCGCCATCACCACTACCACACACCAGTCATGACACGTACGGGTGACAAGTAAAACGTGACTAGCGTGGGATACAAGAACCGAGGTATATTCTGCGTTGTCATTCTCACGCTACACGTAGTATATTCGGTGAAACAAACTCCGTTTTATCTTTTGCGTCATTTTTTTTTGTAGTAAATTCAGCACGTCAGATTTGAAGAGTATGCTCATGTGTTACACGTTATGGTTCAATTTTTTCTTTGGCTTAATCATGGGTAGGAAGTCCTAGCTGCGAGTTCCTATAATTTCTAATTTCTGCCTTTTTCTCGTTATAAAATTTCCCATCTAACTCAATCTAACCGTTACAGTTCAGTGCCTAACCCAATCACTGAAGAGCAGTGTTATTTGTAATGATCAGCGGTATTTTGTATGAGTGTTAGCGTGCGCATGACCACCTGGGTCAGCCATGTTGGAATAAAAAACTTGGATCCTGTTTACTAAGCTGTTTTATCCAGATCCATCGTGCTATCAGATAAAGAACATTACATGGTGTCGGAAGTAAAGTACGAACAAGAACCTCAGCCATCGATATGGCGATGATTTGAATAAAATACAGGCCGTATTTCAGAGCAATCCACATCGGCGATCGTAATTCATGTCACAGGATCAGTCGATTCCTATCACGCCCGCGGGGGAAGAAAACACTGCAGAAGTACAGCATTTACAAGTTGAAGACGAAGAAAACACAGAGGAAATACAGCAACCAGTTGAAGACGAAGAAAATACACCTGAAATGGCGATGCATTTAGGTCTTCCACCTCCAGAAGCTCTCGACTTGAGTGGAGGAAACATATCAGCCAATTGGAAGAAGTTCAAACAGAAATATACAAATTACGAAATTGCGACCGGAATAAGTTCGAAGGATAGTGCAACCAGAGTAGCAACACTTCTAACAGTTATTGGCAACGATGCTATTGATGTTTTTAACACTCTAACTTGGGACGAAGAAGGCGATGACAAAAAAATCGAAAAGGTGCTGTTGAAATTTGAGGAACACTGTGAACCCAAGAAAAATGTCAGCTACGAGAGATACAAATTCTTCTCAAGAGCCCAAGAAAGCGGCGAAAGCATCGACCAGTACGTAACAATATTAAGAAAGCTTTGTGAAACATGTGAATTTGGAACATTGAAGAACTCTCTCATCAAGGACCGAATTGTACTTGGTGTAAACAACACAAAAACAAGAGAAAGATTACTCAGGGTGCCAGACCTTACACTTCAGAAAGCATTAGATGTGGTACGATCTGCAGAAGCTACGGATATGCAAATGAAAGAACTGGACGACTCATCAGTGCATGGAATTGGAAGGGAGAAGAACAAGTCAACTGACAAGAAAACACCTTCAGATAATGAGGAAAAAAGACCCCCAAGCAAGAAGTTCAATTGCGGGAACTGTGGAACAAGACATGGCGCAAGGGAGTGTCCTGCATATGGCAAAACATGTAACTATTGTCAGAGACGAAATCACTTCCAGAGTGTATGCAGATCACGGAAAAAAGTCCATGAACTGTGTGTAGAGCAACAAGAAGGAAATGTTCCTGACTCAACCCTATTTGTAGGAGCTGTCACTACTGAAGTTCAGATCCAGAATGAGGAGTGCTATGTGATGTTGCCAGTGAAAGGACATATCACAAAACTCAAAATTGACACGGGCTCTCAAGTTAACATCATGCCGTTTAAAGACCTAAAGAAGATAGTTGGGAGCAATCCACAGATAAATGCCTACACACATAATCTAGTCAGTTACTCTGAAGATAAGCTAACTGTACTTGGCACAGCTACACTACCAGTGAAATCTAAAACAGATGTAGAACATGAGCTGACATTCCACATAGTGGAGACAAATCAACCAGGATTATTGGGGCTCACAGCATCCCAAGATCTGGGTCTAATCAAAGTAGTTATGGTGGCCAAGACAGAAGAAAAGCAAACTGAACCAGACAAAAGTGAAGAGGTTACGAAGTTGTCTGAAGAACTGAAAGAAGAAGTACTGCAGAAATACACGCAGGTATTCACTGGGTTGGGACGCTTGGAGAAACCTTACCACATTGAAGTAGACCCTACTGTGACACCTGTCGTAAACCCACCTAGAACGGTCCCAGCAGCTCTTCGCGACAGAGTGAAAGAAGAACTGGATGACATGGAAAGGAGAGGAGTTGTTCGCAAGGTAGAAGAACCCACAGATTGGGTCAATTCTATGGCCATTGTTGAAAAGCCTAATGGTAGTCTGCGGATTTGTTTAGATCCAAGGCACCTCAATAAAGCAATAAAGCGGGAACACTTTCAGCTTCCCACCATCGAAGACATCACTACACGCATGGCAAATGCAAAATGGTTCACTAAGCTTGATGCAAACCGAGGATACTGGCAGATACCTCTTGATGAAGAAAGTCAACTTCTAACCACCTTCAACACACCTTTCGGGCGGTACTGCTATCAGGTCACTCCATTCGGAATCACATCTGCTCAGGAAGTTTTCCAAAAGCGGATGAGTCAACATTTTGGCGACTTGGAAGGAGTTGAAACCGACATCGATGACATAATAGTGCATGCAGAAACAGAAGTTAAACACGACCATCGTGTACACGCTGTCCTGGAACGATGTGAGAAGATCAACCTAACACTGAACAAAGAAAAGTGCGTCTTTAAAGTCAAAGAAGTCACCTACATTGGTCACAAACTCACACAAGAAGGAATCAAACCTGATGATGAAAAGGTGCGTGCCATCAATGACATGCCTGCACCAACTGACAAGAAAGGAGTAGAAAGACTCCTTGGAACAGTCAATTACTTGGGCAAGTTCATCCCAAATCTGGCAACTGTCACTGAACCTATCAGAGTTCTACTACGAAAGGACATTGAGTTTCAGTGGGCACATGAACAAGAAAAAGCACTTCATGAAATTAAAAGCATCCTAACTAAAGATGGAGGGCCAGTCCTGAAATTCTTTGATGTACAAAAGCCTGTTACGATCAGCTGTGATGCCTCCCCAACCGGCCTAGGAGGGGTGCTGCTACAAGAAGAACGTCCTGTTGCCTATGCTTCAAGATCCCTCACTGACGCAGAATCAAGATACGCTCAAATTGAGAAGGAACTCTTAGCTGTTCAGTTCAGCTTAGAACGTTTCCACCAATACATCTATGGAAAGAAAGTTACCATTGAGTCAGATCACAAGCCACTTGAGGCCATTGTTAAAAAGGCACTAGCATCAGCACCACCAAGACTACAAAGAATCCTGCTTAGAATGCAGAAGTATGACTACACTTTGGAATACAAGCCAGGAAAGGAGTTAGTGCTTCCGGATATGCTCTCTAGAGCACCACTGCCTGAAACAGCATATGGCAGCATGGAAGAAGAAATTGCACTACATGTCCATTTGCTAACTTCTAACCTACCAGTCTCGAAGCCCAAACTAGAAGAAATTAAAGAAGCCACAGCTAATGACCCATCATTGAAAGAACTGAAGGATGCGATCAAGTCAGGATGGCCAGAAACAAAATCTTGCACACCAGCAAGTATTCAAGTCTACTGGAATGTAAGAGATGAGCTCTCTGAAGTCGAGGGTGTTATTCTCAAAAATGACAGAATACTAGTCCCGTCATCTATGAGAAAAGAAATGCTACAAAGGATACATCAAGGCCACATGGGGATCGAAAAGTCCAAACGACGAGCAAGAGATGTCCTATACTGGCCAGGAATGAATTCTCAAATCAGCGACATGATATCGAGGTGCACCACCTGCTTAGAGCATCAACGGCAAAACACGAAAGAGCCAATGATCCCTTCTCGCTTACCGCACAAGCCCTGGGAAATGGTCGCCACAGACTTGTTCAACTGGGACAAATCTGAATACCTGATAGTTGTTGACTATCACTCCAGATATTTTGAAATAGCCAAACTACCAGACACCAAAAGCACCACAGTCATCACCTACACTAAATCTATATTTGCCAGACATGGAATACCATCCGAAGTAATCAGTGACAATGGTCCCCAGTACTCCTCAAAGGACTTTTCACTGTTTGCTAAACAGTGGGAATTCAAACACACTACTGTCAGTCCACTGTACCCCCAAGCAAATGGTCTTGTTGAGAAAGAAGTACAAACAGTGAAAAATCTACTAACCAAAGCAAAACAAGATCGCAGGGATCCTTATTTGGGACTACTTGAGTACAGGAACACACCAATAGATGATATTGGTTCACCAGCGCAACTGCTTATGAGCCGGCGATTAAGATCAATCATTCCCACTACCAACGCACAGTTGCAGCCTAAAGTCCTTAATCCACACAAAGTTATGGAGAAACTGAGGCTCAAACAGGAAAAACAAAAGCACTATTTTGATCAGCATGCCAAACATCTTCCCACATTAGAGAAAGGTGACCGGATCAGAGTACAAATGGGGAGCCATTGGAAACCAGGCGTTGTAACAGAACACGCAGAAACACCAAGATCCTATAGGATTCGAACTGATGAAGGTAGAGAATATCGCAGAAATAGAAGAGCATTAATAAAATCACCAGAAAGTGGTCTATCAGCAACAGACATCTCACCTCATCATAAGTCTCCAACCGTGAGAGCAAATGAGCATTCAACCTCAGAGGAAGCAGCCAATCAAGCAATCCCATCTGTTGAAGAGCCCATTTCGACATCCCAAGAGCAAGGGGAAATGTATTCATCCGAGGAGGAAATCTCAGAGCCTCTCAAGACAGCAAGTGGAAGAACTGTGAGAAGGCCTTTGCGTTTCAAGGATTATGTTATGTGACACTGAACTCATCATTGATATGGAAGGTTGATAAACATTGTTTCGAAGGTTCTGTTAGTCACAGTTTGCAAATTTCTCACAAGTTGAAATTAGAGGAAACATTTTGAACTTTACATGAAATTGTTGTCCTTTTGACACTAGAGCGTATTACCAATCTTGGTATCAAGGTGTACTTGTCCTTTTTTGTTTATTTGTTTTCTTTTCGTTTTTGTTAGGGGAAAGTTGTAATGATCAGCGGTATTTTGTATGAGTGTTAGCGTGCGCATGACCACCTGGGTCAGCCATGTTGGAATAAAAAACTTGGATCCTGTTTACTAAGCTGTTTTATCCAGATCCATCGTGCTATCAGATAAAGAACATTACATTATTAAAACGCTGTGGCTGTATGCCCTGCAGCCGGGAAGTTCCCGGGGGGATTACTTGAGTTAATTTTTCCTGGGTATGTGCTGCTGGCCTCTTAGAGCCCCTACCCATTATAGTCTATTTTGTGGCCATTTATGGACCCCATCTTAGTTAGCCTGCAAAGGCAGAAGTTTCTCCTCGCTCATGGCCGAACACAACACTTTACCAAAATCAACCAGGAGAAACGTAAAATTGAACAAATTTGCATTTGGAACCCATGACTACCGGATTTATTATGTAAACATTGATTAACGTCATCAGTGTGGAATTTCTGTCGCTGAGTCGCAGACGTTGCTCCTCGCGAAACGTCCCTCAGCGGCGATGAGCATGGAGAAACGTCTGCCGTTCGCAGGCTACATCTTAGTCCCTTTTGGTCAAATATGTAATTTTCTCGATCCCAACTTAGTCACTCTTTATTTTTATGAATTGACCCATTTTATGGATTGAATGAAGAACACTTTACTTTTCATCTACAGTATTAACATTCTGGTTCGTTTGCTAACCGTAAATATGAAGAACTGTCTTACCCCAAAAAATCCGAAAATGTATAGTCAATCCAGTCTTGAAAATGCGACCCCATCCAGCGGCACATCCCCATTAGCCTCCTAAAAAAACTAAATGCCCGGCAGTCAGAAAATGTTCTAGAATTTCTGCTAACTCCCTTTTCCTTTTTCTAATCTTCAGTTAGTCTGCTACACAGCCGTTAGTGTCGTCACGCAACGCTCCTTTCCACTAGTTCGGTGGGGAGGAGCTTTGTGTGACAACACTAAAAACGGCTGTGTAGCAGACTAATCTTCAGTAGAATTATTAAGCGATCAGGAAAATAAGAATGGCTTTGCAGCTGAGCGGTTGTGGTTTCTTGGCCATAGAGTAGATGCGACGCCGTTTCGACACAAAAAAGTTGGGAAAATTTTAAAATGTCATGAGAAGCAGAGCTTGACTCACGCGCACGCCCTGCAGTCTAAAACTGTCCTAAGCTAGAGCCAGCTGGAAAGGAAGGAAGCCTTCTCCAAAATGTACACACTAGCCTAGAGTTAGTGGATCAAAGTTTCCCCGAAACAATAACAAAAATACTACTGGCAGTGCTTTAATCTAATTTGCAACCTCGAGCACAGGTCACCCAAACTTAATTTAGTATACAATGGGCGATTATAAAGAAAGCAACACTTAACAAGATCATTCTTAGCCTGTGAAAAGACACCCCCGTTCTTTTTTCGAGGGGAGGAGGCGTCTTTACACAGGTTATCTAATCGTTAATCGTGTTCCGGTATACAATTGCATAAATTATTTTTGTTTGTTTTTCCTCTGACAGTTGACAGACCACCCGCACTTATGTCTAATTTTACTACTCAAGACTAGCCTGTGAACAGCTAGGCTCTCTGTTTGGGGAAAAATAGGCTAACTCAAGACCGGCACATGAAGCCGGTGTACAGACGCCCCCTGATGTCTGTACACAGGCTAGCCGCAAAATTATTCGCAATTTCCACGCTGAAATCCAAACATTTGTTTACAATAGGCCACCGAGAGAGAACAGATGCATCCGCAACCGGTACAGCAATAAAAAATTGATCGGTGGTCTCACTTCACATGCCTATTTCCAGAGAGCCGAAATACAAGTAAACGTAGCACACAGGCTAGGTTTCTCCTAGCCTCCCATGAAGTCTTGAGGGATGAAAAACGAGCTTCCCTAAAAACGCCTGCGCGGAAGGCTAGATTTTTCCCGGGGAATCCAGGGGCACCCAACGGGAAATTTTGAGAAAAAGACCTAAAAACAACAACAAAGCGTGAATAAAGTTTTCTGAGACTATTTTAAGCATTTTGGGAGATTGCNAACCTCGAGCACAGGTCACCCAAACTTAATTTAGTATACAATGGGCGATTATAAAGAAAGCAACACTTAACAAGATCATTCTTAGCCTGTGAAAAGACACCCCCGTTCTTTTTTCGAGGGGAGGAGGCGTCTTTACACAGGTTATCTAATCGTTAATCGTGTTCCGGTATACAATTGCATAAATTATTTTTGTTTGTTTTTCCTCTGACAGTTGACAGACCACCCGCACTTATGTCTAATTTTACTACTCAAGACTAGCCTGTGAACAGCTAGGCTCTCTGTTTGGGGAAAAATAGGCTAACTCAAGACCGGCACATGAAGCCGGTGTACAGACGCCCCCTGATGTCTGTACACAGGCTAGCCGCAAAATTATTCGCAATTTCCACGCTGAAATCCAAACATTTGTTTACAATAGGCCACCGAGAGAGAACAGATGCATCCGCAACCGGTACAGCAATAAAAAATTGATCGGTGGTCTCACTTCACATGCCTATTTCCAGAGAGCCGAAATACAAGTAAACGTAGCACACAGGCTAGGTTTCTCCTAGCCTCCCATGAAGTCTTGAGGGATGAAAAACGAGCTTCCCTAAAAACGCCTGCGCGGAAGGCTAGATTTTTCCCGGGGAATCCAGGGGCACCCAACGGGAAATTTTGAGAAAAAGACCTAAAAACAACAACAAAGCGTGAATAAAGTTTTCTGAGACTATTTTAAGCATTTTGGGAGATTGCTGGAAAAAAATTATCTGTTCCTCACTCCCAGCAGGACTGATGGAAAAGTTCCCAGCCAGCAACCTTACAACCTGCAACCTGACTTACTGGGAAGTTTCATAGGGCACAATTCAGATCTTGAGTGGTAAGTAACCCATACAAGTAACCCGTAGCAGCTATTTTAGACTTCAAATCCCCTCTGACACCCTGAATTATCTTTTTCCCAGCAACACTTTCCTTCCAAGGACTATTATTTCTTCCACATCTCCCAGCCAGCAAAAATGTGTCTGAAGAACAGATATTTTGAGGAACAGATTCATTGGGTGCCCCTGGGAATCTATTCTGAGATTCAGTCACCAATCACAATACCGGAAATTACTTGCATCACGGCATTAATATTACAAGCAATCAGAGGCTTTCCCCTATATTCCGGGAAAACGCCACGCAGGCGTTTTTGGGGGAGCTCCCCTAAAAACGCCTGCGTGAGAGGCTACGGGAAACGGGATACGGGAACACGGTTATTCTCTCTCCCCGGAGTAAGCGTCTGCTACCACACGCACCTGTCAAATCCGCGTAGGACTGGGGAATGGTCGCTTTCTTCCTTCAATATGGCGTCCAAAGGGAACTCGGTGTTTTCACGAATCATTCGCCGTGAACTTCCCGCTACGTTTCTTCATGAGGATGATCAGGTAAACCAAGAACGATGTGTAACTCGAACTCTAATTCTACACCGACTAAACTCGCACCTATAGTTGCACACCTGCAAATTCAACAAATTCAGCCTGCAGTCACTGCACTTGCTTGCGGTGTTTAGACAACGGCTAAATATTTGCGATAATTTTTGTCTACAGACATAACAAAAAATTAGCCGTTAAGTCACTCTGTATTATTACAAGGCAAAAACTTAGCCATTAATTAACGCCTAAATTTCACTATTTAACGGCTAAATGTCCACTATAATGTATCGGTCAAATCGAAGCTTCAACAAGCAACCCCCCGGGCATTTGACTTTTTTGAAAATTGTTGTTCAAATTCCCCCCTACCCGGGCCAAAATGCCGTTCAAATACCCCACACTAGGGTCCATTAAGGTGATCAAACGCCCCCGCCCCGGGGACATTTCACAGGCACAAAAATGACAGAAGGACAGCGGAAACGCCTTCAGTTGTCGAACAAAATCTTTTTAAATATAACAAAAACTGAGCAACACTGTTAGCGTATTTACTACGAACAAAAGTCTCGTGCAAAGTGATGGAAATCGCTGCTACAAGGTCACTGAATGTTCAGCTTTTCTTCGTCATGCAACATACAAAGCGTTCTATAAAAAAAGATCTCTAAAAAAAGACCTATTGAGATTACTACATCATGACCATTTCACTGACATGCATCATCGCTCACCTTATTAATTAACATACTTGCAGCAGGTCAAAGTAGTTGACCGTTTTATTTTATTTTATTTTATGTTGTTGTATTGAATTCAAAGCCTGAATCCAATATTAAAAATTTTAAAATTTAAATACTACAAATACGGGACAAAGCTTGTTTAAGCCCTTTCCTTGTAACCAATTGGCCACAAAGGCACAATCTTTTCCACGAAAATCCTCTAACACCGCGTGCCCCATGATAGCTCGCCACGCCAAAGATTTTACATGAAATCGAGGGTGTAGTTCAAATTCCCCACCCCTAAAGCATGGGGATCAAATTCCCCACCTCCTGGAAGGCCCTGGTAATCAAATTCCCTCCTCCCCGGGACGGCAAAAGTGTCAAATGCCCAGGGTATGCCCGGGGGGGGGAGGGGGGCATATTGAAGCTTCGATTTGACCGATACATAATTATAGAGAGGAAGTTAAACTTAGCCGATATTTAACGGCTAACTATTTTCCCACTATGTAAGTCTCATGCATTTTTAGCCGTTAATTAACGGATAAATATTTCCGCTATACATATGTAGACATGATGGCTGGTGAAAATAATGTAATCTTGTATTCACCCCTTTTCTCTATGGCTATGGGCACTCGTTCATATTCAAACTCCCAGTGGCGTGTTGGTGGGTGTGGGATGGGATAGGGTGAGTGTTAAAATTTGAAGTGAGCGGTTTACATTTGTGGTACCCACACTTCTTTCAAAAAGATATCTCTTGAAGGAAGTTTAAAGTGCTACTACGACCAAATTTGGGAATTTGTTTTTGATTACATATTTCGAAAATGTATGTAAAAGTGACTTACCGTGCCAAGTTTGGAGTCCAAATATGATCTGGAAGTGTGTTTATTTGCACGGC
>CALNXI010001880.1:62412-100240 GCA_942486025.1 Porites evermanni | reverse complement strand
TATAGACTAATGTATTTCCTGTACATTATACATCGTGAACTGTAGACAGTTCTATCATTATATTGTTTTCTTCAGTTGTGAAGAATTTCACAGTCTAGTGCTTAGTACCCTAAGTTATTACACAGAGCCGGGTATCAATGAAATGTTGAAGGTACTTTTGATATTTCTTTGGTTTTGTATTGGCACGCTCTGTGATTGGCTGAAAAATCTCGTGCCACTTTCTCAACCAATCACAAACATAAATCAGCGTGTGCTTTCAGCTCTGATTGGTTCATTGTTTGCATCATATGCAGACATCTTGACGTGTTAGTTTTACGGCATTACATTGCGGAAAACCGCTCCACAAATGTCAGCGTTTTGTATCAATCGTTTGCCGTGAAGTATATTAGGTAGCCTAGGCTGCAAGTTTGTAATGTGCAGAGCTCGTGAAAACTGAAGCGAAAAACGCGCGGAGGATTCTTTTCCGGCCACCGCTTCCGCGTGTTACGTCAGAGAGCTAAAGCAACGGCGACGGGACGAAAACGTCACTTAAAAAGTGAATTCGAGCTACGCTTATTCCATCTCGTTTCATTCGTCAAATGTTGGCAAATTTCTTTGGAGTTAAATTCTAAAGGATTGTATCGAAGTTTAGGAAAAGGCAAAGAAACTTGTTGTTTTGTGTTCCCGTCCTAGACAAAACGCGAAATTAGGCATTTTCACGTTGTAGTCGTGCAACGAAGGAAAGAAGTGTACAAAAAAGCGTGATGCACGTGCAAAGTTGTTATTTTGTCAATCTAAACCTATTGGTTTATTGCCGTTGTCGTTGCCGTCGCCGTCGTTAGTCGTGGCCTCACGTTATCTCTAAAATATGCACCCCTGTGTTGTCATGGAGATAGCTTCTGCGGTCTGTCTGTTAAGAATCCATAATTAGACAGTATGGTTAAATAATCATTGTAATAGATAAAAAACCGTTTTATAGCTTAGTGGAAAACGGGAAATCCTTGTTATTAAATTGAACACTGATATTTGCATTTGTTTTCATTTGTTTATTTTCTTATGTACATCTGATGAAGTGAATTTATTTGCAGAATACGCATCTCGCCGTCGCATTTGCTCGGTGAAAGTTTTTGCTTTTAAGCTTAATAATAAAAGATTCCAGTGGGCAAATGCGATGGTTAAACGCGTACCCACTCAAAGAAAACTCTCAAGCCCCGTGCAAACGGGCGTAACCGACATTGTTCGCCAACAACTCCCAATATTGTTGGATGTTAAGGGTGGTCGACATATTTTTCCCGCTTTACGTCAACTGGACGTTTAGTTCATAACTCGCCGTCCCCCCCCCCCTCCCCCCCGAAGGTGTCCATGGTATCAACGCAATTTACTTCTTTTGAAACGTGGTAGAAACGTCCTACTTCGAACTACCTGTTCTCTTGCAAGATCTGCATAATTCCTTTTTCCTGTCGATGCTATAGTACTCAGAGGTCAAAGAAAGCCAGAAACGCTGGTACATGGCCGCATGTTGTTAGATTAAAGTGAAAATGATTGCCTCGGTTTTTGTCCGATGAGGCTGTGAATGGATTCTTAAACAAGGACGCTGACGTTGAAAATATGTATTGAAAAAAGATTCCAGTTGTGTTCACAAAGTATTTACAATGTCAGCAAATTAACCATAATTTTTGGCATTTTAAACATTTATTGGTCATTTAGGATAGAGTTTAAAAGATCACAATGTATATTGAACAGCTCACTTCTTTCATTGTTCCTGGTTTCTCTTAATGAATCGAATTTCTCGAGCGCCATTCCAAATTATGAACAAGCATTAATTTTGTCCAAAAATGCTATACCCCCCTCCCCCCCAAACGTCCAGTTGACGTTAAGCGGGGCGAAAGTGTCGACGGCCTCTTACATGTTGCGTCCGTTTGTACACCCGGTTGCATGTTTTGGGGTTTGTTGCGCAAAGTTTGCAAGCGGTCAAACTTCTAGCTACGTGCAAACGGACGCAACAACTCCCAACAATGTTGGGCCAACAATGTTGCGTCTGTTTGTTCCTGACGGGGCTTAAAGAAAGCCAAGTAGGAATTGGACAGATAAGTTAGGCACACTTATTGGCTTCAAACTAGAAGATAAGGGGCTGTTTACATGGAGGTAGGAAGATCAAAGAAGACGGAACAACTTTTCGTTGAGTTCACATGCAGAAATTTCGGTCGGTGTGGGTAACAGTAGAGAATGAATTAAAGATTATAGATAACCCATTGAACGACTAGCCGCTATTTTTGATCTGTTTGTCCCTAGCTATAGTAGTACTAGAATCTTCCTAGCAAAGGTAGTTAACATGGTGCTGGGATCTTCCTGGTTCTAGGATCATCCTATCTCTCAGCTAGGAAGATCCTAGTCAGTGCCGGATCCAGATCTTGAGATGGGGGGGGGGGCGAGGAAGTCTCCAAAAACTTTTTATCGAGCCTCAGTCTGGTCTAAAAAAGAGGGGACCGGGCCTCTCTCTCTCTCTCCAATTTTTTTTTGGAAGGGAGGGGACTTCTGTACACAGGCCAGTTGTGCTGTAAAGTCCACAATTTCTTGTGAAGTTATATAATTCTTCGCCGCGGAGTTTGATTTGCTGAATACTAGTGTGCGAAACTGTTGTGACACGGCGTTAATTAAAGAAAACCATGAAGACCATAATCTGGTTGAAAGACTAAGTGCCAAGCTAACTAATTCCTATTCGCGTTTTGTTGCTGTCGTTGTAAATCACTCAGCTTCAGTTCGTGATTTCAAAGCTTTTCGTGTAGTCTCCTGACATTCCAAGTGAGTTCTTTAATATGCCGAGAAACCTACATAACGTAACCTTTGGTCTACTGCTTCATTTTAAAGTAATTTTAGTTTTTATGTATACGTTAAAAATGAATGACAAAAATTTCGAAAGTAATTCCCAAACTTCAAATGCAAAGCAAGTCAGCTTTCCTCGCGAGTGGCGATTTTTCGCGCGTCCGCGTATTTCGCCAATTCTGCTGCTATCTCAGGAGAAACAAGGGCATTACCTTGGGCTCCGCGTATATGGAGAAAAGTTGCCCCGGGTAGGAGGTTTACCCGCCTTCCTGAGCTAGCTTGGGCGAGCAACTTTGGTCAAACATTCAGCTTACAAAACACGGGAACCATTAACATCTTACCCAAGTCTACTTGTATTACATTATATAATACTATGGTTCTGTCCTTATTTGACTATCGCGCGGTTGTTTGGGATAGTTGTGGCCAGGGTAGTAAACCCTACTTAGACATGCTAAATCGCCGTGCTGCACTGTGTAATTGAGGGCCGTGTGGTCAAGTCGGACGAACCTTCTACCAATTTTGGCTGGCCCCATTTGCAAACGCGCCACAACTTCCATAAATCTATCCTTGTCTATGAGTGTATCAATGGGATAGCACCTTCTTATCTGCTGAGTGAATTTAGACACGTTCACCAACTTCGCTCCCATTTCACAAGACAATGTGATAAGCTACGGCTGCCCCTGGCCAAAACCACTAAATACCAGGGCAGTTTTCGGATTAACGGTGCGCGTGCCTTTAATTCCCTCCCCTCCAATATTAGAGCCGTTAAGACTTCAATAAATTTAAGTCCCTAGCAAAACGGTATTTCAAGTCCCAAGCAGCTATCCCTTGAAATCCTTCCATTGTCGCGTGCTTACGTACTTTTAGCGTAATACTCTCTTTTCATAATTCTCTTGTATTAATCAGATAGTGGTATTTTTATTAATTAGCGGTAATTAATGATAGTAGGTATTTTTTCTTTTTTTTTTCTTCTTCTTTTTTTCACAGGACTCTGTTTAAATTAGCTATGCAAAACCAGATTCTCCAGTATAGATAAATAAATAAATAAATGAATAAATAAATAAAAATTAAAACAACAAAAAAGTTGGCACCGCTAGAAGGCTGCCAACTAGGTGTTTAGCCGGTCAACCTTTATGATATATGTAGTGGGAACACCCTGCTAGCCGAGCCAACTTTTCTCCATATAAACACTTTGGCTCACCCAGCCGGGTCAACTCGGTCAAGGCGAGACAATCAGAGCATGCGCATGCACTGTTGGCTCCCCACTGTCACTAAAGTTAACTCAGCTGGGAGGGTGACCCTGCTACTCGATCAGGGCAACTTTTCTCCATGTAAACGGGGCCATAGTCTCTCTTCAGGTGATCCATAACACCATATGAAGAATAAATTGTCTCAGTAAGTGGAACCTTTTTTTTGTAATATGAGAAACAGGCTGTGGTTCACTTTACGATTCGGAGTAACTGCTCACGTCCCCTCCCCTACCCTAATCCAACACTTTGCTCCAAGTAAAAACCTAGTGTCAATGTCAGTGCTAAAGTAGCCTGCGAGCGAGTTCTCCGGGGGCTCTGGCAGCGGAGCGGGAAAAGGAAGGAGAGCCTGAAACTACGTCTCGAAAAAGTCGATGGGAAATGCTGATTGGCGGAGATGACATTAGTAATTAATTAGGAATCTCAATGATGGCCCAAACTATAATCATCATAATGAGCACTAGAAATCAGTGACACAGAGAAAAATTAATACCCGGCTATCTAAGGCCGATCATTTGCCTAATTTCTCGCAAGTGCGCTTCAGCAATGTTTCGTGCTCTCTCAGCCCCAGTACTCAGAACACTGTCAACATAGCTCCCATCCTGTTGAATTGTGCTAACGTTATCTCGCACAAAGCTGAGCTCGGATGCTATTAACTCTGTCAAGTCTGCTTTGAAAGCTTTTTTGCACTTCTCCATGTTTTGATATCTGTCGCAGACTTGTTGATGTGACAAGCCACTAAATTCCGCATAAATGTTTATAAGATTTGACATTTCTGGTCTGTTTTGTGGATCATAACTGATATGTTTTTCAGAGTCTGTTGTTGCTTTTTGTATCTTTGTCTTTATGGTATCTGGTGAATCTGACAATTCAATCCTGGACATTTCCTGGGGATCTGATTTACTCATTTTTGTTGTGGCATCTCTAAGGCTCATCACACGTTTAAAGTTACCTGCAGAAAGAAGTGGAAAATAATGGTACCGTGAGGGAAATTTGCTTTAACCAATCAGAAGCACTACCCATATCTGAGTAGTGACACTCGTCAGTATGGAATTTCTGCGCTTGTTCCCATTTCGCGGGGAAACCAGTGGTAGTCACAAAAATTTCAGGCCTGTGTCAAACGTCACGCTACCACTGTTTTAAGCCGGTTCGAGTTCAACATGACTCTAGCACAACTATAGCACGATTTGGTTTCAGACGTCAAGTTGAACTTAATTGTGTAGCATGGCAAAGCTTGGTTTCACACGTGTGCTACAGGCTGGCCACAGCTGTTTTCTCACGCAAATCATTTCCTGTCAGACACAGGACCTGAGCATTCTCATTAAATAGCTCGTTCACAGATAACAGGCATAAATGCTTTACCTAGTATAGCCTTGGGAATAGGAAAAAAGTCTTCATATTTGTTGTTAAACAGTCGGCAAAGTTCTCTGGCAAGTTCCAGGTGCTGAAGTTGGTCTTCTCCAATTGGAACATGTGTGGCTCTGAAGGTAAATGGTTAATAAATAAATGTCTGTCAGAATTCCCACTCAGTTATACCTGCCAACTTTTTCTGAGTCAGGTGAATGAGATTTTTCTCTTGTGACGATTGGGATCTCCAAAAGTGTACCGCCCACTTCCGAATATATTTCTGAACATTACCCCGAAGATGTTCCAATGATCTCTGAGCACTTCTTAAGCTATTTAAAAGGAGACAATATTAGCATAATGTGATACAGTTAGGACACAAAGTCAATGTTAAGTGCCTTTTTGGAATATCTGGGGAAATTGAATTTGAATATTGGTTAAGGCATGAGAAAGTGCCCTTGATGTGTGGCAGAGATCAATGTCTTTAGTCGGCAGGCACAAGAATCACGCATAATGCATGAAAGTTGGCAGGTATAGATGTTCACTTGACAGATAAAAATGAGAATTATGTCTAACTTTGCAAATTCACAATGATCAAGGTTACTTGTAAAGGAGAATGTCGGCTGCCATTAAAACAGGGTAGGAATAGAGTCCTAAGCAACTTTGTTCCTTGTTTTCATTTCCTTTTGTCTGAAAAAAAAATTGGAAAACAAAGTCAAAAAGATTTGAAAAGGCGTGTTTTCAGATTAAAATCATCATCAATAGATGAGCTTGGGTGAGGGTGTCTACATGTACATGGCAATTCTCTAGCATGAGAAAGGAGGTATCCATGGCAATGCTGCGAGCAGCCTCCACCAGGCACCATCATACTGAATTGCTTAGTGGAATACTTACCGACTAACACTTATCAATCCCCTTACTAAACATGGAGAAGGGTTGGGAGAAACACAGCACTAAAACGGCAAACAAGAAACAAAAAACTATATATAGAAAAAGACACTTTGAGTAGAACTCCAATCAAGCAACTGTGTATACAAGTCACAAGGTGTGCTTTCTCAGAGTATAGGAGCCACCCCATGCAAAATTGTAGAAACTGCTGACCAGCATTATTGGTTTGAGTTTAGGTTTGCCTAAATTACATTTAGTCACATTAAATGATCAATGAAATAATGGCCACATATTACCTTCCACTGGTGCATGCGATTTAAAAACCCTGTGGGAGCCATGCAGCCTAAAATCCAAGCCAACTCTGCATGCTGGGATACCTTTTATACAATGAAACAAAATATAAGGAGAGATGCAGAGCCTGAAGAAAGTCCTATCCGGTCTGTAGCCTGGGACATGTGGACTTTCTTGCTGGGCAAGTAACTTTTAAAGCTCACTTTTCCAATGGCCAAAGGTCCAAGTCATCCTCTGACAAAATCATTAACGAAGATGAGTAGGAAGTGGCCCCAGGTTAAAGTTAAATGTGAGAGCTGCTTGCCAAAATGACCAGCTGGAATTCAAGTTTTTTAAAGTCCTAAATAGATGGTCGGCAATGCAATCCTTAAAGGCTCTGAAACTAATGATTATCCTGCATTGACAGAAGCATCTTTTTTAATGTTTGGGGGCAGAAATTACAGTGTAGGGAGAATTCTGAGATTAATGTATTGAAGCACACAGAGAATAGAGTGGTATCCCAATACTGCTTGAATGATTATTGCCAGAAGCTTGAAAGCAAGCTCTCAGAGATACAGGCAAGGGAATAAATTAAGAGAGAGAGAGAGAAGAAGAATTTGGAAGCCTTTTTCTTGCTCCACCAGCTGAGAATTTGCTTGCACTTTCAGCTGACCTACAACAGTTCTCAGCAGTTACAATGAAAATGTGAAAGGTCTGAAGCCTGCATGAGTCATTCCTTAAGGTAATTCCCTTGTTTTGCACTGCGCACCCTGTACTGCGCATAACAATGCTAAATCCAAGATGGCGGCGGTTCTTCCCACTAGCGCGAATAGAACGAACAAGGGCCGCTTTTGCAAAGCTATACCTTTTATTCGCAATAATAATGCCGCAGATTGGCTGACAGCTTCCTGGTTTGCTATCGAAAAGTATGATTGTTCAGGTGAATGTAGTCCTGTTGTTGACAGTGAGGGATGTTTCAACAACCTGTGCTGTAGTCATCTTCAGAGTCAAAGTGAGTTGTATCTCGTAGGTTGATGGTATTAAACTCTGGTCGTTGACCTGACCGATCAATTAAGTCGCAGTGTTGTTGGTCACTTGTCAGTTAAGCTGTGATGTTATGGGCTAAAAAGACTCTCAAATGTCATTGGTGCATTTCGATCCATCTTTTTGTCACAGTTGGACAGTCATTTATTGTGAGTCAACTTGTCGCTTATCAGTCATTCTGTCATTGTCAGTTTTGTTTGAGTCCATCAATAAGTCTTTTGTATGGTGCTGGTAATTGTTGACTGCAATTCAGTGGCATTTGTTCTAAGTTTGTAAACCAGCTTTCTAAAGTGAGTCATTGATAGTAGTCTGTAGAATATGTTATGCATGTTGCAGAGTCCCAGTCAATTTAATGTTTCACCTGTAAATGGTGTTCAGCAATGTGATTGTTGACATCACCATTTCTTGTCACTCATTTGTGTTCAATCAGTCGCGTGCTAAGGTTTCTGCCGGTCTCACAAGTGTAAGTAGCCTAACAGTCGCAGCATTTGGACTTGTATAGTACTGCTCCCTGTCTGTCCTCCAGTCTGTCTTTGTTCTTGACATTAGTAAGAAGTCGTCGTAAAGTGGTTATCGGTTTGTGTGCAACGTGCATGTTGTAAGGTAATTTGTAGTATATGTACGATAGTTTCAGAGGTACCTCTGATGTATGGTGTAGTCGCTGTCATAACAGGGCCATCTAGTTAATGTTAGACTGAGTGTTGGAATTGGCACTCTGAAATCTCTAATCATATAGGCTTACCTGAGACTGCTGGAAGAGGATGCTTTTTACAGGATCAACTCCACAAGCCAGAAGATAAATTGCCATATTTCTGATACTTTGTCGCAGACTGGCAGGATCTTGAGGGAGTGTAATGGAGTGCAGGTCTACAATGCTATATATTACAGCACCTTCACTTTCCTCCTGAAGTGAAACCCAATTTTTGATTGCTCCTAGGTAGTTCCCAATGTGCATAGTTCCTGTTGGCTGGATTCCAGAAAATATCCTCATACAAGCCTGGGGTCCCTGGAAAGAGAGGACATGTCACAGTAAAACAGACAGGAATATGAGGGTTTATAATGTACACGTCATCGGCTTCCCCCTAAGGAAAGATCCTGGGCCATCCCGGAGGATTATAAATTGAGTGGAGCAAAGTTGACAATTTCCTCTGGGGGTGTGGGAATTCAGCAAGACAAAGTCCCCTGGTTCAAGTGCTTCTCAATTAAAAATCCCTCCGATATCGTCCTTATCTATGGCTAGCTATGATAGTTGTGGATAAAATTTAACTGATGCATTTTTAGCTTAGAGAAGCAATATGATATCTTTTCTTAAAAAATCGGTACAATAAAAGAACATCCTTAGAGCGATAGCAGTTGCAACTCCTTTAGTAGTTGTAGCCACCATTCCCTTCTCCACTCTTTATCTGATAAATTTGGCAGCTGGAAAATGCCTATTAGCCTTTTGTGTTCCCGAAACGTTATTGGTTGAGGAAAGCAATGAATCCTCATCCCATACCCGTGGTTGTTGTCCATGATTTTACAAAGTTCTGAATTCCCCCACCCCTTTCCATTGAACATAAGACAATGTCGAGAAACGTCCCATCCCCACGAGGGACAAAGAAACCAATCCATACCCTTGTTTTCCCAACATATTGCCCTGGTTAGCCCAGGGTCCTACCCCAGAGGGAAGCCAATGAACAAACAGAGAAGGGGTAGGTGATTTGCATACTTAAACAACAACTCAAAATGGCTGCAATTTGAAACCGCTCGTTGTTTTTTCTGGCGTTCCATGCATTCTACTGGCTTAAATTGTTAAAATATTTCATAAAGTCAAAGTAATTTACAAGATAATTGATTGCATTTCCTAATAAAGCGGAGAGTAGCACAAAAGCTCAAATTATCGATTTGCTTGAGTTAAATTACCTTTGTATCATAGAAACAATAATCTAACACTTCAGTCTAGAGTCAAAGGAAGCAATATGCGTCGGCATGCTTTGTGTGCGCGCAAAAAGTCATGGGAACTGTGTATCAAAAAGTCATGGGCAGTGTGGATCAATAGGCACAACTCCATAATGAGGGGGATTTTTTCCAAAATCCCTCAGAAATATTCCAAAGACTAGAGGAGTCGATGCAGCGACCCCCAGAGAAAAACTTATGAAGCTCACCCCCCACTTCTCAGAGACTTTCGTCTGTAGGTGGTGGAAGGAGGTGAAGATGAAATTGGCCCCCAGGTTGGCCAGAGTCAGGCTGGCTTGAGACCCCAGGGAGGTACTCCTATATATAAGCCATGTAGATATGTGCCACCCCAAAGGGTATGGTTTTACTTTAGTGCCATTTAAGTCTGAAAACAGGTATAGATTTTCCTTATTTTGGTCTGCATTCGGGTATGGTTTTCGAGGAAACTACAGTAGTGTATGAATGTATTTGTTGTTTCAATTCCAAATGAATCAGAAAGAAAGAGTAATATGGAAATTCGAAACGGATTTTAAGAAGCCTTTTCATTCAAGCTCAAGTCTAAAAATGGTGACTTAGTTTCTATCTATACTTAAAAAACGAGTCAGGATTTGGAGAACTGGGCGGCACACCCCCATCAAAAATTCCCGGGAAAACCCCCCAACCCCCGGACTTGAAACCTGGGGGTACTCCCCCATATAAGCTATGTAGGTATGTGCCGGTCTGAAAATGAGCATAGCTTTTGCCTCTTTTGGTCTGGAATCAGGTATGGTTTTCGAGGGAACTACGGGAGTGAATGAACATATTTATCGTTTCAATTCCAAATGAAGAGGAAAGAAAGAGAAATATGCGAATTCTCGAACTGATCTGAAGAATTTTTTTGTTTGCGCTCTAATCTTAGTAACAATGACATAATTTCAGCCTAAACGCTAGGTGTGCAAACGGGTATGGATTTTAGAGGTCTGGTCTGAAAACGGGCGTGGAAATAACATTTTTTGGTCTGAAATCGGGTCAGGATTTGGAGAACCGGGCGGCACACCACCACCAAGAATTCCCAGGAGTACCTCCCAGGGGCTTGAAACTTGTCGTCTGGACCTACAACATACCTGAAAGCTGAAGTGATTTACAGAATACTGTCTTGACAAACATATGAAGACACGGGCATTTCTTAACTGAAATGCCATTATTTATAAGGGGCCAAAAGTAAAACCCTTTTCACGAACGACTACTTCACGGCCGCCATTTTGGATTTTGTAGGGACTAGGCAAACTTAGGCAAACTGGGCACTAAAAAAATGAATGGACCCCAGTCTTCCATTACCATCTCCTTGGGAATCCAAATAAATTTTTGGTGATGACGTCTACCTACGTCATATGGCGTAGGAAGGGAAACTGCTGGTCATCTGATTTTGGCTCACTGATGACATCATTTTTACCGATTTGGGAGATGAAAACATTGTAGGAACGGACATTTTGAAATTTATTCCCAGCAGAAATAAGCAACTTGCAAAGGTATTTCAGCAGGTGTAGGGGACCTTAAGGATTTCTTATCAACATGACGAGTCAGATGGAAAGTATCCTTTGCATCTAAAAGTGCCTTCTCTTCATCATTTTCATCTGATGTTAGTCTTCTAGCTACATTGTAGCTATGAAGAAACTTGTCTTGCATGCAAGTCCTTTTGAAGTTAAAAGCCTAAATTGTCGGCTTGATCTTCCTTTTGAGATCATGTCCTTAGTTACTACTTGCTTTGTGTTTGTTGCTTGTGCTGTTTTTTGTTTGTAGAAATGTATAAAGCTCTAATGAATGGAGTGCATTGAAAAGAGGGTCACTCTTTTGTTAGTAGCACTGATCTGAGCTGGGCAATGTGCTGATGGTTGTTTATTATAGTGATTTTTGAAAATTACGCTGTATCATTTTGATGAGTCCACCCTACGTTCACCAACTACATGTATGCTTTCTTTAAAATTTAATTTGATAATTGTTAATATTTTACGTACATGTAATGTTGAGCTTGATCTATCTGCTGCAGGGAATAATTTCCTTAACTAGTCTTTTCTACTTTGCTTAGAACACCTTTTTAATTTAAAGGTAGGTACTTATCAGGTCCATAAACGGTTACTGGTCGTTTCGATACAAAGTCGTATCAATACAAAGAACAAAGAATATTTACCGAAAATGTTTCTCTAGTTCAACTGCAAACTTAACTTGAAGTGATCAAAATTTTTGTGCAGTTTCACTGCTTGAGTTCATATCGAAACGACTTGTATTGAAACGACTTTGTATAAAGACGACCGGTTTCCCCATAAGCAGGGCTGTTACTTAGGGCCAGGGACCAAACATTTCCCCTGACTTCTATGAACACCATCTCTGGCTATTTTCATGAGAAACAAAAGGAATATAAGACCAAAAAGAGATCCTGCCTACTAACTGCCTATACCCAGCAACCTGAAATCTTACTGACAGCCCATTCCAATAAGTGAGGCCCTCTTAGGGGGGTGGGAGTTAGTATGTCCTTAGTTGGAGTTTCAGATATGCTCATTTCGTCCTCAAGTCAATTTGTACCCAAGTCGATTTTATTTTTTACTTGGATTTTTTAAATTACTTATGCTTATTTAGGTCAACAAGACACACAAAACTTAGTAGTCAATTTCATATTAATTAGTAATCATTACTAACTTAACCTACAAACATTACAACTGCAAAATTTTTATATTCTATGTGTAGTGCCTGTTTCGTGGCTTAAAGAACAAAACATATTACATTCATAGTGCACTACTTCTCCTTGTGACTTAAAGAACAAAGTGTATCACATGTCAAAGGCACTTTATTGTATTCTCTCTGCTATTTTTGGTATATGAATCGACTTGAAATGGGTACAAATTGACCGAAGTGTGGGTACAAATCGGCTGGGTGTGAATTGACTTGGGTACAAAAGAACTGGTTACAAAAATGTACCTCTGTGGCCATTCTGTGGAGTCAGCATATGAGTTACAGGTCAAATCGGAGCTGACCACATGAATTTCTCCTTGAAAGTAAGGGGAATTTAATTTTAAAAAAGAACATGTAATAGGGACTTGATTTTTAAGCAAATTCTTGTTGTCATTTACTATAAGAAAATTAATGTTCTATCAATTATGGAGAATAGTGAAGAGAATACACATGTCCATGTTAATGGCCAAAAGGCTGATGTAACTGCTTTCCCTTTGAAATAAGTTTGCAGCTAAGGATTTAGAAAGAAAGTCAAAGAAGTGTGAAAAGGAAGAAAAAGCAGAGAAACTGAAGTTAAAGAAGGTAACTAATTTGTGTGTTTGAATTAATTTTGTAAATGATTTTTGATTGAAAAAAGTTAAAATTTTGCTCAATCTGCATTCTTGATTCTTTCAAGGCTATCCAAAAAGGAAATGTAGATGGAGCTAGAATACATGCTGAAAATTCCATTAGACAAAAGAATCAGGTAAGCAGATCAATATCTTACTTCTCCTAATTGTTATTGGTGGATTATTATTCAGACTAATGATGAGAATAAAGAGAATCATTAACTGTTTACTTGAATACATAGAAGCTTGGTAGTATAAAAAGATAAACATTTGGTTCTTGAACTTTGACCTGAAAGTAATAATGTGCACTTAAAAGGTGGCGATATTTCTATTTACTTATTTATTTATTTATTTATTTATTTTGTTTCCTGTCATACAGATTTTGCTATTGGGTTAAATATTTAAAACATATTATTTTATTTCATGGTAGGCCTTGAACTTTATGCGACTAAGCTCAAGAATTGACGCCACAGCATCACGAGTGCAGACAGCTGTTACAATGAAACAGGTGAAAAAAAGATTTAGGAGTTAATGAACCAGAACTAATAAACCCCAACCACTTTTTTCTGCTTTGCATGTGCACCGGTATGCAAGTTGTATTAAGTACTGGCATCAGAAAAGGTTTTTCAGGGCTGTCCGTAAGATTCAAGTTTTTGGGTGCTAGGTACAACAAGCATAGGAGAATCAAACAGCATGAAATTTCTTTAGTTTGGTTCTATTTTTCTTCCATTCTCCTAGCCTGGGATTCATTGGTTCATTTTATTTCACACTATTTAAGTAAAAGTTCACAGATTTAAGTTACAGATTGCCTTGAATAGTTAATATTAAATAAGATACAAATCTAAAACAGAGTCATGAGTAAAAAATTGAATGTGTGTGATGGCCAAAGTAGCATTTGCTTTCGAGTTGGCCACCACCTTCTTTGGAATAAACAAAAACACACTGAGCTTAATAAACAGGGAATCAAAAAGCCTAAGACTAGCATAATATTACTTGGAACTAAATGAAGGCCCTTGGATTTTA
Source organism: Porites evermanni (assembly GCA_942486025.1). Taxonomy (NCBI): domain Eukaryota; kingdom Metazoa; phylum Cnidaria; class Anthozoa; order Scleractinia; family Poritidae; genus Porites; species Porites evermanni. The sequence continues at coordinate 86,373 of CALNXI010001880.1, read as the reverse complement.
GGAATTGCAAAATACCAAGTGTAAAATTTGTGTGTACATAGATGTTTTTTACAGTACATAATCATTTGTAACAGTCTTCACTTTTTTCTATATGTGTAACATTAGGTGACTGGGTCAATGGCTGGAGTTGTAAAGTCAATGGATTCAGCTATGAGGTCCATGAACTTAGAAAAGGTAGGTTTTTGTTTTCCCCCTCTTTACAGACCTTCTGTTGTTCTTCTCGTAAGAGATCATGGAGTATTTTTTAAGATACAGGGCTCCTACAGAGACCAGCCTTAGAGCTGAATGGGCTACCCCGTGTAAATAAAGTTTTACTTTACTTAACTTTACTGTAGTGTACATGTGGAAATAATAACCATGGGGGAATTTATTGACTGTTATCAATAGTGGGTGGGGGTGGTAAATGAGAAAATAGTTGGTATGTGGAAATTTTTTCTCATGCTTTGCACTCGTTCTCCCATGCTCCACTCACTTTTGCATGGACACAGTTTAAGTTTAAGTTTAATGATGCTTTTTACCACTGTACAAAGATATACTAGAAATAATAAAAACAATCATCATAAAAACTATATATAAAAGTACAGTAAGTAAAAGAAAGCAATAGGGGGAAACTGAATTTCATATAAAAACTGCTCCAAAACTAAAAGATAAATACAGTTATTAAAAATAGAGTATTTAAAATATACTGTAGATTATGTAAGGAAAAAGAAACTAGAGGTTAGTAACTACTTAAACAATTAAGAAAAATAAGAAAATCCAGATATAGTAAGAAATAATGAAGTAATCGGGTTGTAAAAGAGTTCAAACTGGAAGCTGACATAACAGAGTTAGGTAAAGAGTTCCAGTCATTAACTTAACGTTTAAAAAATGAAAATTTAAAATAGTTTATCCTTGCTGCTCTACATGTAGGCCTGATTTTAAAGTTATGGTTCTATTCACACTTGCCAAATATGACTCTTCGATCCCCCTCCAAAGGAAAAGAAAAAAATCTGCACAAACAATCTATCTTTGTCATTATTCCAAACACTGTCTTGCTTTTAAGCTAGAAATCTTGTTAGCTATCCAAAGTAAAACAAAAATTTAACCTTAACAGTTTTTTTAATGATTTTTTTCTTCAGATTTCTGCTTTGATGGACAAGTTTGAGCAGCAGTTTGAACATCTTGACGTTCAATCAAGCTACATGGAACAGGCCATGAGTGACACTACAACACTCACAGTGCCACAGGTGGGGCAACAATTTTTTTCAACATGTTTTGTTTACCAGAAGACTGCCTGGGTACCAGCCAATGATATTACTCAAACCATGTTTTGAATATTTTTCCTTTGTGTATGGTTCATATAACAAATTATGCATAGCCTAGCTTTGTGTAGCCATACACACATGAACTAACATAATATTATTATGCATAACGTATGCAGCGCAGTTGTTAGACTGAAAAAATTATCAAGACGTGTTGCAGCAGTAATTTAAGAGTGGAACGCGAGTCCTAATTACTGACTGACAAAATATTCAAGAATGTAAAAAGTTGATTCTTTCATGTAGGTGCCATAAGCTTATGCAATTCAAGAAAACATTTTTTAACAAATGTTCCTTTTCCAAGCTAGATTCACGAGTTTGTGTAACTAGAGGATCTCCAGCCTAGTCTTGTGCATCATCAAGTCTTACATTATTTTACATGTAGATAAGATGCTTTCCCTCTTAAGTCTTTCTTTAGCCATGCATGCAAGTATTATTACAATATGTTCTAATAATTTTATCCTGCATTCAATGGCAAGCAAATCTTTACCATACTTCATTTACACATGCCATATATATTAACATTATTTAACAAGTGCTGTGGGAACATTACACCTGTATGTGAAAGTACATTAGCACATTCATCAGGTCCCAACGACATTGTACAATAATATTGTGTAATGTAGAGTTCCATCAAGGGAGTATCAGCAATACTTATGTACGTATACCTGTATCTAGCAATGTGGATCCCTTGAACTGTAAATGCATTGTTTACCAAAATCCTCTGATTGTACATCAAGTTCTTGGCCTGTGGACGTTCTGCGTGTGCAATTATGTCACTTACCAGCAAACTGATATTCAGGATCAGTCGTAATCAAGTGCTGATTTGCATTTTAGGGACAAGTGGATAATCTCATGCAACAAGTAGCAGATGAAGCAGGGTAGGTAACTAGTAGGAGCTATCATTAACTATCATTAATGTTTTTGTTGTGTAGCTAACCTTAGCCTGTTATATATTTTAGACTACTTTCAGTCCATCTTAATTCTCCAAAGGTCTGTTGTATTTTCTATACCAGCAAGCCCTTTTGCAAAACAATGTGGTTAAATGAGAAGAGGTTATGGTGTGCTTTTCCTTATCTTGTCGTAGTGCTTCTTATCTCTTTTTTTTTCTGAGTTTTTTTTAGTAGGATCAATAAATTTTTCAAGAGAGAAACAGTTTGATCTATTCTAGAGATACTGACTTTTTCCAGCCTTAATACTGGTAGCTGTGAAAATCCCAAGTTTTGTGTCTGAGTAGCAATTATATCAAGCCCCAGTTTTTCAAATGGTGAATAGCGCTATCCACTGGATCAATCTCTATCCAATAGATAACGCAATTGATTTTGAAAAAACATTATATGCTGAATAATGTTTTACCTGGTGGATAGCACCATCCAGCATTTGAACAACCTGGGCAAGAACAGATTAAAGACTACAAGCAACTTGGAAACCCATTTTGACTTTTTTGTCATTATTTTTTTCTCTTTCAGGCTGGAATTAAATATGGAGCTCCCTGCTGGACAACAGCAACCAATTGGAACAGCTTCTGCAGCTTCTGCAGAGCAGGTATTAAATTATGTTAATATTGATACACTTAGAAGAAGCTTAATCAGTAAGAGTGGTAATAACCCATCTCTCGTTGATCCCCATCACTGGGTACATGTACAATAATTATTTTACCTCTTTGTTTGCACCTCAAAAATTCTGTGCTAATTATAAATCTGTCCAGAATCTGATGAAAAGCTCTGATTGGTTAAGGCAATACTCTTTCAGCTAATGTTTACAAATGACCACCCTGCCAGCAGAACTTTTGTTTGGCTCATTTGATTTTGGTGTACTCGAGAAAGACTCAGCATGAACATCAAGTAAGGTCTTTGTTGAGCATGCATGGCACGTTTCTAGGATATAGCTTTGAATCCAGGTCTAATAACGATGTGCTTGCTATAGTGAGTTTGGTTATGACCATTGGTCTATCGATTAACAGATGGACTCGGACTCGAAAAAAAACATTTTGACGATAGAAAATAAGATTGACTTGTCCAGAAGTTTTGGCGGTGGCAACTTCAAAAGTTTGACATGATTCAGCCAAAACCTCCTTTTCTCCTCCTCACTCAAGAAGACAAAAGGAGACTCTGCTCTGCGCGGGGTGATGAATGAAGGACAAACCATCAAAACATAAAAGGCACCAAATTTACCAGAAAGGGTCATTTTGTGGGAATAATGATTATATTAATTTTTTGCTCAGTCTACAAGAAGTTTTTCAGTTTTACTCGCACCAAATTTGCAGTTGGACTTAACAATTAATTCAACTTAATTAAATTAACAGACACTCCAACATATTTTACCTTCCATTTTGAAATTAGATTTCTTAAAGCTGATCAAAGATAAATATGTTCACTTGTACATGAAGCAGAAATACATTAAGTTGAAAAAAGATTGTTAATGAGGTTTGTTTTTATTTTTAGGATGAGCTGTCACAGAGGCTTGCAAAACTACGACAAGCTTAAGATGATAAACAAGTCTCTAAACTACAATAACCTGTTATTTTTAAAATTCCTTTCATTCAGCCTTAATTATAACTGACATTTACATGAAGACTAGCCGTAATGCATCACAGTGTTCAAGTGAAGAAGAGGGTGGAAGTTTAGTAGAGAAGAGGAAAAAGGCTCTTTACATCTTTTTGTACCCTCCGGTCCCACTCTCTGAACACTTTGAACAGCCTACATAAAGCCAAATTGCTCTAGCATGCGTAGCTGGTGGTTTTGTTTGGGAGTGCCATTGGGGGAACACAAGTGAGCTGTGAAGCTTTGCCAGTTGCTTGCAAGTACTTTGGGCACATTTTTATGCCCTTGTGCTGCTCATTTGCAAGCTTGCCAAACAAACCGAAGTTACGCTAGCTAAAACTGTTAAACAAACCTCTTTGAAGTGATTCTGGTCTTTTGTTATACACAGTTGAGCCTCTGCACAATGGCCACCATCAGGGGTCAGAGAGAAAAGTATTTTGTAAAGAGGTTAAAACAATAGTCAATGTATCTGTCAGGACTAAAGGGGGCATTGTCACAAGGTGTCCACTGTAGCGAGGGAGCTGATTGTAGTATGTCGGCTGACTTTAGTGAAGCCTCTTTTTTTTTTTTTTTGCTGTAGTAAAAACAAAAGTAATAATCGAAGGAGTCTCCATTTAAAGCCCTTTTAGTCACTTTTTATAAAATGCAAGATTCTCCTTTCAATTTGCTTTGCTTATGATGATGAACCAAAGGGAGAATTTTACATTAGATCAGGAGCCACTTAATGCCTTTGAATATTAATTGTAATATTACCTTCATGTCAATTTAGTTTAAAATAGCATAACTGCTCCTTCATTGTTTAAAGGTTCCTTTTGGAGTGCATCAGGAGAAAGTCATTTGTAAGATCATACAATAACAATATCAAGATGTCTAAAAAACTATAATCAACGTTAATTTTCATGTTTTGCACTGTAAAATAGTGTAATTTTGTCACTGAAAGAAGATAAGTTGTCTATGAAAGGTTTTATATAGAGAGAAAACCGTTTGAATAAAAACCCATAAAACAGCCATAAATCGGCCCGTGGACCACACAGAAGAGACGTAACACACATTTTAAGTAAGGTGAGCTGTTTTTTATTGAAATCCTTTCATTTTCGTAGGTTACAGAAACGATAGGTTTTTTCCCATACAAATCCTTATATTTTGAATGTTACGCAACAATGCCGATGCTCGCCGATGCTCATATTTCGAGCTTGGGCTACGTGTGCGCCCCCCTCCCCCCTTTTCTAAGGGTCTGGGGGCCGCCCCCCTCCCCCTCAAGGTCTGGATCCGGCACTGTATTAGAGCGGTTTTCATTTGAGTGTCGAAAAGTAATTGGTTTTGCACTTTCTACACGATGCGATTGGCTTAAAAGATTCGCGCCACCTTTTCATCAAATCAGAAGTAAAACCAAAGCCAATTGTGACGCGCTCGCATGCATTTTCCCGCGCTTTGCGTCAGCCACATGTAATTACTTCGAGTTTTGATTGGTTCAATGTATTGTCTGTGTCCTATGTGATTGGCCAGAGTAATTACTTTGGTTTTGGTTTTACGACACTCAAACGAAAACCACTCTATTCCAGCAGTACTTAGCTTTTTGCAATGAGATGATAAATAGCCTACATGCACGATGATCCATCACGTTTTTGCTGCTCCGCGGAAATGATGAGCTAGGCGGTTAGGTTGTATTACCGTGTGGACCCAACGTTTCTCTTTGGACGAATCGAGGTGACCTTATACTCAAACATGCATCCCGTGTAAAATATCCCATGAATAAATTTGGTTGCTCAAGTCTTTATCGAAGACCCTCATCTTTCGAAATATTTTCAATTGACTGAGGAGCCCAGATCTCACTAGCATAATCATAGTCAGGTGAGATCTGACAAATATAAGGTATAACAGTGTTTTGGTGTCATTGTGAATAGAGGATGTTAGCATCGACAACGAGTACGAGTTCTAGAACGAGATCAGCGATTTTGCGTACTGGGCATCCGTTCTGCGCATCTCCACGTTTTCAAGTCGTCCTGTCAAGTTGCACTACGACGAGTTCTCACCAAAAACTCGAAGTGGGTAGAACGACTGGGAAGAGCTGGTTTTCAAGGGTAAATTCCGATCGTTTAATGCAGTTTCTTTTCGTTTCTGGCCTCTCTTTATCATCTTGAACATTCCCTATATTATGTTTTATGCAAAATACTGCTTTTGAAGTCGAGGAAAAGCAACCGAACACGATATTTGCTACACAGTTCTATAAACTCGAACTCGGTGTCATCGCTAACATAGAAAGCTGCGAAAACGACTTCGAGTACGAGTACGGCTTGAAGTCGTTCTCGTATTCGTACTCGTTGTTGATGCTAACATCCTCTAATATTGCTGCAGGTATGTCTTCGAAGCCGAACTTAAAGGGTGTTGTAGAACAGTAGAAATAACATTTTATCGCTACTCCCCGAGGGCACAGTACGGTTCAGCCTCAGTATACGTGTATTAGCAAAAACGAGGTTAATTTCGTCAAATATATCGCCGAAACCAGTAAACGCTTGGTTAACAGATTCATGGAACTCTTCAGTTCAAAACAGATCTCGCCGTTGGCCGCAATTTTGCTTCCCCAGGTCACAAAACAAACTCAGTACTGGTATATGAAAGTCAACGCATACAAGCAAAGTTACGTTAAGTCTTTATTTTGGCTTTATTTAAACCTTGTTCCACTTCTGGCCTCGTTTCTACACATTCCTTAATTGGTAATTTGTTTCAAAATCCTCTTGTGTTTCTTCTCCACATACGGCCTCTCCCCAGGCCTTTCCAGTTAATATTTCGGTAACACTACACTTGCTCTAACCACGTGACCCAAAACGCTTCGTCCGCGCAGAACAATGAGGCCCACTGTATCACGCAGGTGTTTCTAATTATAGCAATGTTCCAATTTTGACATGTAAATTGCTAGTACTTGTGAAAAACTCAACATTTCTATATTTGCTGTTAATTATTAATTTTACAATAACAAATCAGCGGCTTGCTTATTCTCATTAGGGGATAACTTCATTTGTTACTAAGCGCTACACGTCAGAAAATACATTAAATTTTTATGTCCCCATCAGCTTTGCAGTTTAAAGTTAAAACTTTTAAATTCAAGTTTGTGTACGGTTAACCGAATTGGTGGCGGCATAAGATGAACAGTTATGCCAACAATAACACCGTTGGATTTTGAAAAAGAAATTCGCGAGTTTCGTGGACAACTACAAGCGCTTAAATTGCCTCCAATAAACCAGTCGAATGGGTTTGAAAACTTCTTCAAAAGAGAAGATAAATTACACAAAAACCTGAAACTTCTTGACATAACAACGACTTCAAAGAGACGCGAGTTATCAAGGCAAAAAATTAAGAAAAAGGCTAAAAACGTCGAGGCGGAATTTTCTTCCAAGGTGAAAAAAGTCAAGAAGACAGAGAAGAGAGAGAAAGCACCGTCAGTGCGAAGAATTTCAGGTGAAATTACAAAGTCATTCTCCGTTATTTCAAGTCCCAGTGGTTCAAGGTACACTCTTATTCAAAGACAATCATCAGCAGGGAGTGTTGGGAGCCATGGGCAAGAAACACATGATGCATATGATGGAAGTGGAAATGAAATGAAGTTCCATTCACCATAAAATCATAAAGAAGGGATATTTCAACGAGGAATGAAAAAGGCATCAATTCTATTCAACTCCAGTAGTCACGGGATGTAAAAGAAAATAGCGAATTTTGTCGCCGCTTGACTAAGCTTGTATTTGATAAATTCTCCTGAATTCTTATTTTAAATCTTGTCTTGTTATCTCCAACAGTGCAAGCAATGTAAGGCAGTGTTAAATTACCGTATTTCCTCGAATAATAACAGCGGGCGATTATTATTTTTTAAAAACAAACAAAATGGGGCGGGGTGAATTTTTCCGGGAAAGGATTTTTTTCATGATTTCTAATTTCTTCACTAAATAATTAAGCTTTTTACATTTTTAAGAAAAAAATTAATAAAAACCATGTATATATATAATAATTTGTTTTCGTTCTTTTTTTTTGTTTATCTTTTTTTTTTTCTTTTATTTATTTTTATATTTATCTTATATTCGCGTGTCGGTTGTTGGGTGTTGTAGGGTGGTTGTTGGGGGGACGATGTCTTAGAGGAGGGAGGAGGGGGGGAAAAAAAAAAAAAGAAGGGGGGGGGGGGGGGGGGGGGGGGGGGGGCGATTATTCCAGGGAGGCGATTATTTTAAATATTTTCGTCTAAATTCTAAATTATTAAGGGGGATATTATTCGAGGGAGGCGATTAATGGAAGGACGGCTATTTTTCGAGGAAATAAGGTATGTACTTTTTCACTGAGTGGGAGGGCCGGAATCAGTAAATAAGCATATATATGATCATTGTGTTATTTTTCTGACAGAGCGATTACGCCTTTATGGCAGCATTTGCCTCGTTTCGCGAGCACTTTTCTAGCGGGGCCGTAGGCGTTTTTCCGGGGCCCTTTGACTTGACGCGTACGGCCCTCGGGACTCTTTTTTCATATGGTTTTCCAACGAAGCCGTGCGCGGGGCCGTACGGGTCATATGATAATTTGTGATGAATCAGGTGACATTATATTTATCAGTTGTTAATCTATCCTAACTTAACTTACGGGTTTCCACCCTGGGGCCAGTCTCTGAAGACGCATCGTAATAAAATTTTGATTGTTTAAAAAAGGGCATTCGTGTGATACATTTTCCTGATAGACGCGAATGATTCTGACTGTATCCACTCCGTGTGCTTGGTACCACATTTTATGAGGGTCACTGAGCCTCCTTTTGCGTTTATCCTGAAAACAAACCCTTAATTTTTTCTACTGGTTTTTCGTTGTGGGGTCCTATGGCAAGGAGGGGTGGATTTATCAATCGTGGGGACATCACTTTATCTCGGGGTTGGCTTTATCACAAGTGCCAGAAGCAGGCAGACATGTCAGACATCCGTCCCCAGGCACCCACCTCCACCGGGAGCGGATGCACGGCAGTTGTTACATGTAGCTTACAGGGGCTGGGTCACGTCTGTCCAGTTTATTTCTATATTGCCAATTAAGAGTCCTTTTGCTCTATCGAACTTAACACTGAGGATGACTTATATCCCGAGCCAGGACTCGAGCCAGGACTTCGAGCCAGGACTTCGGGCCAGGACTTTGAGTTAGGACTCGAGCCAGGACTGGACGCAGGACTCGACAATTTATCGCTTTCCCTCCATTTTCATGTTCTGCAAGTCCCATGAGGGTTAGGGTAGAGTTAGAGTTAGGGTTAAGTTAAGGTTAGGGTTAGGGCTAGGTTAGGGTGAGGTTACGAGTTAGGTTATGAGTCCCTTTTGTTGCTTTTTGTTTTACTTTTGTTTATTAATTATTTTTATTTATTTTTCGTTCACAGAAAGATTAGAAAAGTCCTAAATGGAGTCTTGGCTCGAGTCCAGGCTCGAAGTTCTGGCTCGAATCCTGCCTTTGATGTTAGTTTATCTCCTTAACAATACCAAAAATTGGCGATTTTTTGTGTTTTGCGGGAACTAATTTTTACGATTAGGACAGATTGGTTTTTCTTGTTATGATTAATTCTTGCGATTTTCAGAAAGTACCTAGTACCCAGCATTGATAATTTTTTCGTTTTTATTCCTGTACGTGCAATACAAATACATATTTTTCAAACAACACTACGATGTGCGTACCCTATGTAAAACTAGTATTTCATTGTATACCGATTTGTTTCTGAACGAATTGAGAAAGAGACAAGTTGTAATTTCTTAGTACTGTATTTTTTAGCAGCGAATTTAATTAGAGAATAGTGCATTCACTCTGGAGTAAATTTTCGCAAGAAAAATGTTTGCGGAAATTTTTATCTGCGGGAACTTGTTTTTTGCGGATCGCTGGGAAACCGCAAAAATTAGAACCCGCAAAATTTCGCGCCACACGGTATATCAAACCTTACGAAACAACTTTTCAAAATCCACAATCTACTTCAAATTGTCCATTTGTGCCTTTTTTGTATTTGACTTGTTATTTAGACTTTTCTGAAAGGTTTGAGCGCTTACACTCTCTTTTTTGAATTATAATAATATATTTCAGGCTGAAATTTGCGAAATTTTGAGAATATGATCATAATTGTATTTTTTTAACTTAACGGTAAAATCAATTCTTTTTTCTTTACTGCAAAACTAGCCACCAAAACGAAAAACGTGCATTAGCTGTAATTTATACCCCCTCCCTCCTCCAATACATGCTAAAACGGAAAACTCAGGAGTTAAGATTTAAGATTCAGAATACAAAGATATTTTCAGCCGAAAATCGGCATATTAAATTAGAATATTTTGCCTGGGCCAGAAAAACAACATTCTTATTACAAGAAAAGAGGGTATCTTTTTTTTCACCAAATTTAGTGGCAGTTCATTCTGTTTGAATTTTGATAAATTTCGTAACACAGCTGTTTAAAGTTATTTGCTTTCCCTAATCTTTCGTTTTTTTTTACGTAGTTGTGGTGGAAACATGTTGTTGAATGTCGGCCCAACTGCAGACGGATACTAGCACGAGCGGTATCATAACTAACCTTGCCTGGTATCCCTGTGAACAAGCTGCTATCCAAGTGGGCCTGGATTCTTAAGCTCGAGAAGGTTTTGTGAATAATAGTTCGACGGTAATTTTGGCAAAGCCATCGCGTAGAATAGCTTTTGTTCAACTCTAACATGCACTTAGCAGCGAAGCATTCCATACAGTGAAAGAACTGGTTCATTGTGGCATGAATATGATAATAGTTAATTAAAGTGGAATGTAGGTTGAACGTAGTCCTGAATAGGACTGTTGTCGTTGACAGTGACTGACGTTTCGACAACCTGTGCGGTAGTCATCTTCAGAGTCAAAGTGAGTTCTATCACGTCAGTTGATGGTATTATACTCTGGTTATTGATCTGATTGGTCAATTACGTGGCGATGTTATTGGTCGTCTGTCATCAGTTAAGCCGCGATGTTATTGGTTATGAAGACTCGTAGTCATTCAGTAACTGGTGGGTTTCGATCCATCTATTGTCACAGTTAAACAGTCGTCTATTGTTAGTCAAATTGTCAGTCAAATTGTCAGTTCACAAATGATACAACTCACTTTGACTCTAAAGATGACTACCGCACGGGTTGTCGAAACGTCAGTCACTGTCAACAACAACAGTCCTATTCAGGACTACGTTCACCCGGACGATCAAACTCAACCTACTTTTGAAATGACTCCCGGGCTCAAACCTTTCACAGTGTTAAAGTGGAATGGTTGGGAAACCCTTTGTTATAGGTTTTTGTTAGCTTTTTTGGACCTGACCGTGCACAACGTTCAATAGCATTCCTATCATTTTGAAGTTATTGACCAATAGAAACATTGCCGCATTAATTTATTCAGTTATGATTTGTGAACAGAAAACAAAGGGTTGTGCACGATCAGGGAGCTTCCAACATAAAAACTACAGTACCATTGTTTTCATCTTTGATTTTTGCCGGGTTTCCTAACCAGTCTCCTCTACTAACTATGATACGATGACCTTTTCTAGTTTTCTCATGATGCCGTTTGTCACAGCTTGGTTGCTGTTGCTCCAGCTGACCGCATAACCCGCAACAACAATTGCCCCCGTGATAGTTCAAATCCAGTTTTTCCCTTTTTTGTCTTCTTGTACGGAGATCTAAATTGCTTGAGACTAACCACTGAGCCACTGTATGGGTACGTGCAGATGTCGATTTTGTCGCGCGTTTTCCATCAATCGTCGATTTTCAAAAATTTTTTTTGTGTGGTCACGTTACTAGCGAGCTTAGCGTAACCACAATGACGACGAAAACGAGAAAATAAGCAAAACAAAAACTCTGAAAGTGCAGCACATTTGCGATCGTCGACACTTCGATTTTGTCCGTAATACCCATACAGAGGCTCAACCACTTGAATACACAGTTCCCGCGGGCGTCCCTGTGAAAAAATGCATTAATTCGAGGCTTGGATATGAATTTGTCCAGCCAATCCTCAACCTCGTATTATTGTGTGTGCTGACTGGAACGGGATGCGTTGTTTGTTTGCAACTGTTGTAACAACAGGGTAAGGTGAGGTCTAGTGTAGCTATCAGAGAGATGAAACACTACGTTTACACAAACAACAGAGGTGGACCTCGTGATCAAATTTCCTTTCATTTTTCACGTGCTCATTTGTTAGTTGTTTATTGGTTTTAGTTGGTTTTATAATAAAATGATTTTTTTGATATTCAGATACTGCATTCTGATTGATTGTCTGAACAGGCAATTTACACGATGACGACTTGTCCAGCCAGTGTCTGTTGTTTAATGCACGACATAAGAAATCGAAAGTTACCCAGTAATATTTTAAAACCTATTCAGTGATACTACTAGTATTCATTCTTATAACTCTCGGTCTTCCCCATCAAATAACTTCTATATTAAGGAATCTAGGCTAGTTATCCAAAAAAGAGCTTTTTCAAGAGGAAGAGGTAAAATTTGGAATGAGATACCAGCGTTATTAAGAGAGCAGCTGCTCCCAAAAAACGCTTCAAAACGAAACTCCACTCTTTCCTTGTTGATATCTTGAAACATAATGACTATATTGATATTTCCCAAATTACCTCTGCTCTGAAAACGTAAAATATAACTTTTAAAGGTTACTTCATTCCAACGTACTTAATGAAAGTCAACTTGCAATGTATCTTCACTTATGTAAACTGCCAAAAATTCTTTAAGTAATTAGGTCTCCTTTTGTAATTTTAGTAAATATTCTCTTGGTAATGTTTTAGTGTGACTGTTCCGCCCAGATTTGCAACTGCTATTTGCGGACCAGTCTCATTTACATTTACCATTTAGGTCTGTCACTCAATTCTGAGCATTTTAGACCGCTCTAAAAAAAGTGACTGAAATGGCGCTTATGAGCGCAGCGTAATAAAGGCGTTAATAAATGTTTGAAATTGCATTTTTAAAAGCAGCGAGTGAGTTGGACCATTCTTTTTTCCTTGGCAGTTTATTCCATTCTGTGATTGTCCTTGGGTAGAAGGAATACTTGTAGTAATCCCTAATGGTTGTCGCCAGTGGGTGAGAGTACTCTAAGCTAGGAGCGAGTTGAGTACGAATGGCCAGCGGATTGTAGTTTGGCATCTTCGTGAGAGATTAGCCTGTATCGCATTTTACACAGCATAGATAGGGGTGCTGTGGTTCTTTGTGTTGTGTTGTGTATTTGCAAATATTTATTCAAATAAAGTTGGCTAAGTTGAAGTTGAAGGAGGCCAGGAGTTGAAGGATTATTGGAGACGGAGAACGTGTATTAAAAACTGGAGGGGCCAAACTCTTAGTAATTCATTTTATTTCATAAACAGTATTACTGAATAGTCAGTGAACAATATTGGGTGAAAACCATAATGATTCTTTACTTGTAATGTAAACTGAGTTTTGCAAGAAAACTAGAGCTACCGTACCCACTACACTGAAATTGACAATCTGCTTGAAAACAAAACTAAAATGGAGATTCTTTTCCAGTCGTACACTGCGTATTCACGATACATCGAACGATATGACTCGCTTACATCAGAGGAGGCTACTGGCCGTCGTGCAAAGCCACCCTCCCTCACCCCCTCCTCCCGCCACTCCCCCACACCTGCCGAGTGTAAAGGAAATAAGACTCCAGGAACGAGAATGGTGCACGTCCCATGAAGCATGAGAGGATTTGGACAAGAGATACCCTGGGAACGAGGTTGATTTAGAGCATAATGACTATGACGTCATGTGCTTAGATAAAATGCAGCATGAGAAACTACTATTTTACATCAGTTTGAGTTTCTGTTTCTGAGTCAGGAGCCGATTCTGTTTTGTGTTCCTTGTTTAGGGTTTTGTATTTCCGTTTAGAGATTTATCTTTCTGTTTCGGGTTTTGGGTTTTCGATTTTGTTTGTATGCTTTAATTTTCTTTTTAGGGTTTTGCACGTCTATTTCCGGATTTTGAGAGTATGTGTTGTATTACGGGCATAAAAGTGACTGAAATGGCGCTTATGAACGCAGAGTAATAAAAGTGTTAATAAATGTTTGAAATTGCATTTTTAAAAGCAGCCAGTGAGTTGGACAATTCTATTTTCCTTGGCAGATTATTCCATTCTGTGATTGTCCTTGGGTAGAAGGAATACTTGTAGTAATCCCTAATGGCTGTCGGCAGTGCGTGAGAGTACTCTAAGCTAGGAGCGAGTTGAGTACGAATGGCCAGCGGATTGTAGTTTGGCATCTTCGTGAGAGATTAGCCCGTAACGCATTTTACACTGCATAGAAAGGGGTGCTGTGGTTCTTTGTGTTGTGTTGTGTATTTGCAAATATTTCTTTAAATTAAGTTGGCTAAGTTGAAGTTGAAGGAGGCCGTGAGTTGGGGGATTATTGGAGACGGGGAACGTGTATTAAAAACTGGAGAGGCCGAACTCTTAGTAATTCATTTTATTTCATAAACAGTATTACTGAATAGTTAGTGAACACCATAACGATTCTTTACTTGCATGTAATGTAAAATGAGTTTTGCAAGAAAACTAGAGCTACCGTACCCACTACACTGAAATTGACAATCTGCTTGAAAACAAAACTAAAATGGAGATTCTTTTCCAGTCGTACACTGCGTATTCACGATACATCGAACGATATGATTCGCTTACATCAGAGGAGGCTCTGGCCGTCGTGCAAAGCCACCCTCCCTCACCCCCTCCTCCAGCCCCTCCCACACACCAGCCGCGTGAAAAGAAAATGAGACTCCGGGAACGAGAATACTGCACGTCCCATGAAGCATGAGAGGATGAGGACAAAGGATACCCTGGGAACGAGGTTGATTTAGAGCATGATGACTATGACGTCATGTGCTTAGATAAAATGCAGCATGAGAAACTACTATTTTACATCAGTTTGAGTTTCTGTTTCTGAGTCAGGAGCCGATTCTGTTTTGTGTTCCTTGTTTGGGGTTTTGTATTTCCGTTTAGAGATTTATCTTTCTGTTTCGGGTTTTGGGTTTTCGATTTTGCTTGTATGCTTTAATTTTCTTTTTAGGGTTTTGCACGTCTATTTCCGGATTTTGAGAGTATGTGTTGTATTACGGGCATAAAAGTGACTGAAATGGCGCTTATGAACGCAGAATATTAAAAGTGTTAATAAATGATTGAAATTGCATTTTTAAAAGCAGCCAGTGAGTTGGACAATTCTATTTTCCTTGGCAGTTTATTCCATGGCAATTCTGTGATTGTCCTTGGATAGAAGGAATACTTGTAGTAATCCCTTACGGCTGTCGGCAGTGCGTGAGAGCACTCTAAGGAGCGAGTTGAGTACGAATGGCCAGCGGATTGTAGTTTGGCATCTTCGTGAGAGATTAGCCCGTATCGCGTTTTACACAGCATGGATAGGCGTGCTGTGGTTCTTTATGTTGTGTTGTATATTTGCGAATATTCCTTTAAATTAAGTTGGCTAAGCTGAAGAAGAAGGAGGCCGGGAGTTAGGGAATTATTGGAGACGGGGAACGTGTATTAAAAACTGGAGGGGCCGAACTCTTAGTAATTCATTTTATATTATTTCATAAACAGCATTACTGAATAGTCAGTGAACACCATAATGATTCTTTACTTGCATGTAATGTAAAATGAGTTTTGCAAGAAACTAGAGCTACCGTACCCACTACACTGAAACTGACAATCTGCTTGAAAACAAAACTAAAATGGAGATTCTTTTCCAGTCGTACACTGCGTATTCACGATACATCGAACGATATGATTCGCTTACATCAGAGAGGGCTCTTGGCCGTCGTGCAAAGCCCCGCTCCCTCACCCCATCCTCCCGCCACTCCCACACACCTGCTGCGTAAAAGGGAAAGGAGACTCCGGGAGCGAGAATGCTGCACGTTCCTTGAAGCGTGAGAGGATGGGGACAATAGATACCCTAGGAACGAGGTTGATTTAGAGCATGATGACTATGACGTCATGCGCTTAGATAAGATGCAGCATGACAAAATACTATTTTACATCAGTTTGAGTTTCTGTTTCTCGGTCAGGAGCCGAACCTGGGGTTTTGTATTTCTGTTTAGAGATTTATCTTTCTGTTTCGGGTTTTGGGTTTTCGATTTTGCTTGCATACTTTTTCTTTTTAGGGCTTTGCACGTCTATTTCCGGGTTTTGAGTGTTTGTTTTGTATTACGGGCATCAATGAAAACTTTCAGTTTTAAAATTGCATGATTCTATTTTGTATTTTGTGATTCTGGTTCTTGTGCTTCCGTTTTGGAATCTGTGTTTCTGTTTTGGGTTTGGTTTTCCTTTTTCGGTTTTGTGGTATGTTTTTTCCTTATCGGCCACCATATATTTGACCGCCGTTTGTCTGTAAATCTATCCACTAGAGGAAACTTAACTGGGTTAAGCATTTCTTGACAATTAAGATAGGAAAAAGGCTCAATTATCTCAGAATTTAAGCAGGTATCTCATATGTCATATGTGCTTTATTTTTTGCTTCTCTTGTTTAATTTAAAAGTAACTTGTGATTTAGACCAGTTTACGACAGTCAATCATAGTATACGTTGCTATGTTTTGTTAAGGGTCCTGACGCGAATTCTGTTTCAGTCCATGGTGAAGGCGAATGTGATGAACTAATGTCTATACAATAGAGAAAGGTGAGGAAAGAGGGTGCATTGATACGTACTCTGCTCGTCACTTTTTTTTGCCTCATCACTTTTTATATAAATGATGTCTTTTTATAATTTCAAATGCGTTTCCGTTGTTATACCTCTGACAAGATGATTGGTATGTTGGATCTTTAACAGAGCTTGCATGTTAAGCTTTGGAAGTTTGCTTGCATCACCTTTTCTTGTAAAATGCCTCTTACACTGTAGACATTAGAACTGTTAATGTTTTGTGTAAGTGATTTTGTTGTTTATCTTTACACATTTTTAATACACGTAAAATTGTCATTCTTTCAGGAGATAGATACAGGAAAATTATACATCTCATTCAGAAGTACATTTGTCCAGTTGGAAGGTTCAAGATCCTTAACGCGGTTTCCTTTAGTCTTCTTTCATCTAGAACTGGATGGTAAGTTTTTAATAATCAAAATCTATTTCTGAAAGAAGTGGTTTTAGTCGTTTTATGCTGAACGTGACTGAGTAGTTACGTAAGTAACATGGCATTTCTCGGCCTTCCAGTGAGGGCGTGTCCCAGCACTATGTAGATTCTTAAGTCAGGAAATCAAGGCATAAAGCCCTATTATTGTTCGGTTTAAATCACATGAGAAGAAAACAGCTGTACAAACCTAGGAAACATCTAAAGTCAGTAAGTTTAAATCAGTATTCTCATGCTACAAACGTGGTATATATCAATGAAAATTTTACATGTTCAAGGCGCAAGTTGTTTGCTAAAGTTAAAAAATTAAGAATGATATAATCATTGGCGTAGTGCCTGGAATATGGACGGCAAGATATTTATTAAGAAATTTACAGGAAGAAGAGCCAAAAATAATACATGCCGAAGGAGATCTTAACAGAATTAGCTAATTTTGCCTTTTTATTTATTCGTTTTTTTCCCCTCCGTTACTAAACCCCGATGCTAATTTGCTCCCCAAAATAAGAATCAACTCTCTTCAATATCATTTTGATTGTTCACTTTCTTCGCCTTACACCTTGCTACCTTTTTCAGTCTAAAATTTACATTCTCATATTTAATTAGCGGAGAGAATGGTAGGAGGGCGTCGCTTTTTCTCTAGTCGCGGTTGAATGCTGTTTTGCATCTTTGCATTTAACCTTCCTCTACAATAAGCTGTTCTACAGCTTAATTTATGTGCATTTTGTTACAAATGCTAAAATGTTTTCTCAAAGTATAGTGTATTTCGCTTTTTATGTTTTGTTTTTAATTTTGCTATAGCTGTTCACCTTTATGCATTGTAATTTGCATGCGCCAAGGGGGGAATAAAAACATTGAGGAGGAAAAATTAAAAAATTGTGGAGGAGGGAATAAAAAAAATTGAGGAGGAAAAATAATAAAATTGTGGAGGAGGAGGGAAATAAAAATGAAAAGGGAGAGAAGTAAGTACAACATTCTGCGCAGTGTAAAAAAAAAAGATGGTTTGCCTTCTTTGACTATTTCAATAGAATCTTTAATCTAATTTTAATGAAGGGTCATTAAGTTGATTTCTTGTATCTCAAGAAACGTTTCTGGTTTTGCTCGTTAAGTTGTTAATTTTTTTTTGTGGCTGTGTTTTTATAACAATACATCAAGGTTCTCCCTTGAGGTTTTTACTGCAGAGCTGAACTAATTTGTGTGCAACGGCGGCGGCTTGTTACCCAGCGCGCATAATTAACTGACTAACGGCGCGTGAAACGCTGATACTTCAATAGTTTTTAAAAAGAAGAAATCGGTTTTGCAATAGTCAGGCAAAATTGAAATAAAGAGTTTCCAGCTCCTCTTTGTGTGTGTTTTGTTTATATATATCCGATTTTTGACGCTAAATAAGAAGACGCAAGCCGTTTCTCACGTTTCTGGGTAATCGCTTCTCTCATTCTTACTTCTCTCATAGACGTTCAAACGGGCTAAAGTTACTTTTTACCGGACAAGTCTAGGCAAGCCTATTGTGCCTACTGTAGTACAGTAGAGAGACGCTCATTAGTAAACCTATACCGAATTAGTATGCAGGAAGGCAGTGACTAGACAATTAATAGACACTGTCTAGGCGCATAATTAATATGCAGGAAGGCACTTTTCCCTGGGTTATAACAATGGGTGACGTCATAGACTCGACCCTTATGCGATGATTTACCTCGACCTACCTCGGCCTAACTCGACACTAAACAGGGGTAAAATGCTGAAGCATAACTACTTGCACAGTGTGGAACACATCATAGTAAACCCTAAAATGAATGCGTAAAGATGCCAGAAATATATGGAACTGCCTTAAGGCGGTTTCGCTGAATATAAGGGGCCTCAATAAATCAACGGAGGAACCTCTTTCGGTGGCTCCATCTGAATAGATTTGATATAATTTTTTTACAAGAAACCTGTGGCGATCCTAGCTTAGAGGATGTGTGGCGGGTAGAATGGGGTGGTAAAATCCTGTTTGCGCACGTTTTCAAACACAGTGAGGGCGTAATGATCTTGTTTAAGCCTTCCCTAAACGTTGATATTCTGGGAATCACTGTGAACAAAAATGGACGTTTTCTTGTCGCGAATATAAATATTAATGAAGATGATTTGTGTCTAGTTAATATTTATGCTCCCAATGACCAAAACCAGCAAGTTAACTTTTTTGACAAAATCATCGATCCCATTTGCCGTAGTAGTACTAACTACATTTTACTTGGCGGTGACTTTAACTTTCCTTTGACAGAGGCCGAGACAGTAGATGGTAGGGACAAACTCTATAAGAAAAGGACCATCTACTGCATCTAAACAATCCAGGGACTTTGTAACAGCTTCGACTTAGCGTCGACGTTGACCATGGTTAGGGAGGTTTAATAATTCCCTTCTTGAGAATGAAGAATTCGTTACAAAATTGAAATTTTTAATCCAGAATGTTAAAAAAAAGGACAAAGAAGTCAGATAAAAGGCTCTTTTGGGAAATGATAAAAATGGAGATTAGGATCTTCTCCATTTGATTTGCAAAAAGGAAACGCTGAGGAAAAAAGAGATATTGAATTCGAACTTCTCCAAAAACTCCAAGATCTAAACGCTCGTATTGATGCTGCTCCAGAAGGAAATCCTCTAGCGAATGAAGCAAAAAAATAAAAATTAGATTAGATCAAATAGCAGAGGAAAAAACCAGAGGTTGTATTATCAGAAGCCGAGTTCAATAGTATGAATCAGGAGAAATATGGAATAAATATTTTCTCAACCTTTCGAAAAGAAGTTACAACATAAGACACATAAGGGAAGGTACGTTTGATATTGGGGGGGCGGGAGGGGGGGTGGGCCAGTAAGTTACAACATAAGACACATAAGGGAAGGTACGTTTGATATTGGGGGGGGGGGAGGGGGGGTGGGCCAGGGCTTCGGAGGGGAGGGTCCTTAGTAAATTTTTTACAAATTGGGGAGGGTCAAACCTTTTTTATTCTCAACCGGGGGAGGGTCACAGTTTTTTTGGCAAGAAAAAATTACTCCATGTCGCTTCTATTTTGTATATACAAGGAAAGCTACCTGTCAAGATTAATCTAAATTATTTACAGGTGTCGAAAAATTTATATATCAAAAAACTATCTTCTCCCAACTAACATAATTGTCTCGCTCGACCCGTGTCCGCTTTCGCCCATATTTTGATGTTTCTGCTCGGGGTTCTGTGATTTACTGCTTTCAAAGCCTCGCGAACTTCCCACTGGCGCTTTCTTTTAGTCAAGAAACAGTGGCAAAAGCGTTCCTTGTAGGGACAATTGGTCCAAAAGAACGGGTAGAATCTTTGCAGAATACTATTTGAAAATTCAGTATATTTGCCCTTTGGGTTCGGGAACCACCCTAGGTCTTCATCTTTTCACTTCTCTGGACTTGCGCTTTCACTTGTTCCCGCAGCTGATGTGCCACCAACAGAGTCAGAGGAGTAACGGGCATCGTTTTTAGAATGGCGAGTCGGCAAACAGCCACAATAGCCACAAGTTGCTCCATCTGACCTCATGAAATCCTCGCATTCGCCACAAGCACATTTCTCTCTTTCTATTCCTCGTACATCCTTGCCCATTTTCAAGTTTTCACCGTATAATCAAATGCCACGCAATTAACTACTTTGTGCCGGATGAAAGTGTTTATATGAGTAACACTTCCAGTTTGTTATTTTCACTACCGGTTATTTTTGTCTTGGATAGATAGGGGGGAGAGGTCAGATGTTTTTGTTTGGGTATTTCTGAGGGGTCATGCATCAATCCATTGCAGTAAATGGGAGGGCCACGACCTTTTTCGCAAAAAAATTCCAAAATACCTAGGCCCATCCCCCCCCCTTCCCAGCCCCCCAATAAAAAAGCGTACCTTCCCTAAAAAAATTGAAATCCTCCGCAGGGTCTACAATAGAGGACCCGAAACCTATCTTGAATGAAATGAAGAATTACTTCCAACAATAAATATTATATACTTCCCAAGGCCAAGCCTCCCCTGACCTACTATCAGACTTTCTTAATTCTGGACCTTTACCAAGACTAGACGATGCCTCACAAAGTACCCCTCAGTGTTGAAAATCAAAGAGGAAATACTTTGGAATAACCGCTTCATTAAGATCGGCCAAGAGTCCCATTATGGCTCTTGGATCGGCTGAAAGACTTTTTTTTGTAAAGCATGAGTTAGTAAAGGCATTTTAAGAATAAAAAATATCCTCAATGCTCACGATAACGACCTATATTTTCAAGACCTTAAAGATACTTTCAACGTTCGTTGTACCTTTCTTGATTATGGTGGTCTTCTTGCAGCGATTCTTAAAGATTGGAAAAATGCTATCTCAAATGGCAATCAGGCACACACCGACGAACCAACGGTGACACAACTTTTAACCGATGGAAATGTTTCAGCAGAAATATGCTCGACCAATGTTTGCTGAGAAGTCTTTCTGCCCTCCATTAATTGAATCCTATTTAAGAGAACAAACATTCACTCCTAGTGCCGTATATGAGCTTCCATTCAAAATCACCATTGAAAATAAGCTAAGAAGTTTTCAGTTCAAACTCATCCACAATATTCTTCCAACCAACCAACGCCTTTGGAAAATGAATGTTAAAGGAACAGTATCCCGTTACTGCGCATGCACCAAACTTTGATTTTTGGACAGGATGTCGCGAAATCAAAAGATGCGAGGAGAGTAAGAGAATCTTGAAAAATCCGTTTGCATCGCGTTTGGCCGGGTTCAATACGACACTAAAACCTCTCAGGATTATAGATCAGTGATATATTGTTCCTGTTAAGTTTCGATTTGGGCAAAATCTGGATTTTTTGGCGTTACTTTTATTGCCGTTGGCCGGAGGACCAAAAGATTGGAAGCACTTTGATGCCGATTGAAGGCTTATTTCTTCTGCTAGCTTCCATACAAGCTCAGATAATTGTGAAAGGATTACGCAGAAATGAAACAGCAACAATAAAGACTGTAAGAAAGAAACCGTTGAGACTTTGATGTGACTGAGGAGATCTTGTGGAGGGGAGCTTCGTGAAGCAGAATGTTTTGCAACAACGCGTTAGTAAACTTTTAAATGAATCTCCCTACTGCCGACAAAATCAAACAAACAGGTGCTACATGTTTTGAAAAACTAGTGACATGAAATCATAATATCATTTTTGACTAACCTTTGTGATGATTCATAGCGTTGAGATTGCATTTTTATTTATGTCTTTCAAACGTTTGAGGCTAGAACGCGAGCAAATCAGGCACATATTGCTGGACTTGGAGCGATTGACCTCTGACACGAGTTTCAAATTAGAAAATATGTTTTTAAAGCGAGCGCAACGAGATTTTCGGGTCGCGAGGCGGCCCAGCTAGCGATAAAATCGCGATGAGTCTTCGAACCGCGAGCCAAATTTTTATATAAGACGAAAGACTTCTTCGAAAGTCTAAAATATTACTTGAGAATATAAACAACAAATCTCTGTCGGCGGTGCGGTCCGGAAGGAAATCCTGTCGAGTCAATTTGACAGTCCTATTGTCTTTTAAAGAAAAAACAGATGACGCTCGCGCGTGCGCATAATCGGGACACTGTCCCTTTAAATCTCTTTTCTCCAAAATGGAAACAACGTGAGGCTCCCTATGAAACTATTAGCCATACATTTTACGAGTGTCCTGCCATCAAAATTTTTTGGGGAAAAGTCATAGATTGGTGGAATCGTAAACGTTCTGAAAACATAAATCCCAATCCAACGGAAGCCTTCTTTATGGATATAAACCTGAATCTAACAGCTTTCATACTTTTAACAATTATCTCTTAATTGCCAGATATTACGTTTACTTAGCTAGAAACAAGTTTGAGACCCCAAAACTGGAGGTTTCCATTGTTTTCCTAGAAATTCAAATCCAGTGCGAAAGAGAAATTGCAATAACAAACGGAAATCTTGACAAATACAGAAATAAGTGGACCACCCTGTGCATTTCTGATTAGTGTTGATTTATAGTAATTTAGCAAACGGGCGCTATTCTTATTGTTCTATTTGTTCTTCCAGTTGTTGTTAATGTGTTGAACTTTTGTATTTCGCTTTTTGTTTGTTTGTTGTTTTTTTTTTTTACTGTTTCTCCTCCTTTTTTTTCGCTCTTTTATTGTAAGGTTTATTGTAATTGAAAACGTTACATTCAAAAAGACTTTTGCAGGGACTGATCAAACAACGTGAAATAGAGTTAAGTTGCGATATTTCGACTGGCCAATACCAGTCTTCATCAGGTTTATTGAGATATCACGAATTTACAGAAATATTTATGAAGTAAAATAATGACCGGAAATTACATAATATGACGTGGTATGGTGTGGCTACTTAAAAAGACAAGATAACAAAAAAAACAAAAGATATACTATATATAGTTACGGCTTATCACGTTTATTGATGCCCAGAGGCTCAATTGTCTTACCTTTATGGATAAGGTGGGCTTCACGTGCTTTCCTGAAAGAATCACGCCCATTTTTAAGTTTTTCAATAGGAATCAAAAGCATATGATTGTCGGAATGATTACTGGTAAGAAAGTGTTCTGAAACTGCAGTATGGATGTAATTACCAGTAGGGTTGAGTATAGGTCGTCTGTGTTCATTAAAACGGTCTTTAAGGCGACGTTTAGTTTCTCCAATATATTGTAGATTACACAGGCGACATTGAATTAAATAGATAACATTGGAAGTTTCACAAGTGATGTGAGATTTGATGTGGTGAGTCTCACCTGTAGAATGAAAAGTGTATTGATTACGGCCATGTTCAGTATATAGGGACAGGTGGTGCAATTCCTGTTGTTGCACCGAAAGGAACCGGGGGTGGGTCGTGAGTTACTGGTGTCGGTGCTGTTAGTAAGCTGGACTCTAACGAGGATGTCGCTAATATTTTTACAACGGCGATAAGCTACTAACGGAAGGTTTTTAAAAACATTTCTACAGCGATCTGATGAGTACAACACGTTAGAATGCTTGTGAATGATATGCGCAAGGTTGGGTAATGCTGGATTATAATTAAG
>CALNXI010001880.1:50479-61577 GCA_942486025.1 Porites evermanni | reverse complement strand
TCAGTCTGAGTCTTGGGTTTGTTTGTAAGTGCGTCAACCGAGGGGAATGTCGGAAGCTCGTTGTATTTGGGTCTTAAGAAAGGTTTTGTCGTAGCCGCGATTAGCAAGGTAATCTATAACTTCGTTAATACGTAGTTTGTAATTGTCTGGGTTAAAGCAAATGCGACGGAGGCGAAGTGCAAGGCTAATGTTATGTTGAATGATATTATATAAATAAAAATAAGGCCTCATCGTCCAGTCTTTTTTTTTTAATTTTGGTTTAATAACACTTCCACAAATGATCAGTTTTATTTATAGTAACAAGTTGTTCAGAATACTGAGAAGTTAATGATCTGCAGAGTATGGATATGACAAGCTTTGAAATTTTCTTTTCTGTTTCAACTTGGATTTTCCAATTGCCTTCCTTGAAAATGGAGATGCAAAAACGCCGTTAATTATTTGTAGCCATTTTGACTAACAAATAAAATGAACCTCGACTCTTTTTAGTGAGAGCTGAGTTACCTCAGGTGATTCATTTTGTGCAAGGTTCGAGACGTTCAAGTTCTTTAAGTGGTACGGTTGAAATAAAGATACCTTAAAGCTATGTGCAGTACCATCAGGTCTAGCCCTCGTAGAGGCAAAGGAAGAAGTTACCTAAGTAGTCGGAGAGGGATGATTTAGGCCGTTTTGGTGTCTCGTAAGTGTCTAGCAAGGTCTAGTATAGCTAGGTCTAGTCAATGAAGTCACTTCATTAGTAAAACATATTTGTCTTGTAAGTGTCTAGTCACTGTCTTCCTCCATACTAATTTAGTGCCTTACGTGTATCTTCCTCCATACTAATAAGTGTCTTCCTCCGAATAAGAGGAGCGATCACCTGGTTAATTTTTGTTGGGTATGTGCCGCTGGTCTCTCAGAGCGTCTACCCCATTATAGTCTATTCTGTGGGCAATTATAAACACCATCTCAGTCACTTTTGGGCAAATACGCAATTTGCGCGATCCCAACTTAGTCCGCTTTCCATTTCTGTATCTACCCTACATTGAATGAAGAACACTTTTACTTTTCACCTACAGTACAAACATTCTGGTACGTTTGCTAACCGTAAATATGAAGAACTGTCTTGCACCAAAAATCAGAAAATGTGCGCTAGTAGCTCTATTGAAAATGCCCATTATTGAACCCATTATTGTCAATCCAGTTGTGAAAATGCGACTTCATCCGGCGGCACATGCCAATTAGCCCCTTATAAGGAAGTACCCCGCCTCCCCTGGGGCGTATGATTTCTATTTAGCGCTAAAAATCGGATATAAACAAAACACACACTCAAAAAGTGGAGCTGAAAACTCTTTCTTTCAATTTTGACTGACTATTACGAAACCATTTTCTCCGTTCTATCCTCGAGGAAAAGACTAACTATTGAAGTAACGGCGCTTTTATTTGAGTTTATTGTCTTGCTTCACGCGCCATTAGTCAGTTAATTATGCGAGTTAACAAGCCGACACTTGCATAAAAAATGGCTCTGCTCTGCAATAAAAACCCCAAGGGAGAACCTTGACTTATTAATTATTATAAAAACAATAAATAACTTAAGAAGGATTAATTGAAACACGCCACTAATAAATGGTCGCAATAAAACCAGACACGTTTCTTTTAAAGACACAAGAAATCAACTTTTCGATCCTTTAATAATTGCAAACCTTAAAATACTCAGTGATTTTAAAGAAATCTATTAAACAGACCAAATAAGGAAAATCTTGCTCTTTTTTACACAATGCAAATTTTTTTGCTTACCCCCCCCCCTCCTCATTTTTTTGGTTTCCTTTTGTTTCCCTCCTCATCCTCATACGTTTGCAGAGTTGATACCCTCTCAGGTATACGCTTTTAGTATTTTTGAATACTCAGATTGCTATGACTTTAATAAAAATAATAGAGTTTAGTTTATGACAAGTTAGACGACAACTTTTAGCAACGTGTTTTTCTGATGATTGTTTAATTGATAGGCGACTCTTAAGAATCTCAGCTTCGACCCATTTACCTCTTGCGAAATCGACACCGAAGCGTGAAACGGTCCTCTTCGTTTTTGCTCAGAAACAGACATTTCGACGAGTAAACTATATCAAGAGAGGATAAAGAGGCTAAGAGAATGAATCCCCCGTATAGGCCCTCTACCCATCGTAATCCCTCTAAAGATATTTTTAGACCTTCTCTGAGGTCTGTTGTTCCCAAGGGGGTTGAGGAGAGGAGGGAGGAGGAGGTGCGCGCGCGAAACAGCCTGGATGACTTTGAAGTAACACGTTTGTAAGAAGTAGAAAAAAAAGAACGAAAATTTGCTCAGTGAAAAATTAAAAAAAATCCATGCACTGTACAATCTAGGAGTTAAAAAGAAAAAAGGGAAAACCGTTCTTGTTTTGAAGCACACTCTAAGGCGGTCACGTTTCACACCATCACGAGCTTATGGGTCGTGTTTAGCCTGTCAACACTTTATTTCAAACTTAATTTCCTTTGTGAATCTTTTTATCGTTTTCTGTTTCTCGATGCTCATGCCAACTGTGATACATACTCAAATAAAAAAAAGACTCTTAAGAACGATTATGACTTCGCTTCAAGAGAGGATAAATCTCGCACTCCCGACATGCTTTTGCAATTCTATTACTCCACGAAACTTCCACGCAACGCGCAAGGAAATATTATCCTCGGGAAAACCGATTCGTTCCAAAAATAACTTTAGAGGGATTACAATGGTTAGAGGGCCTATATGGGGGATTAATTCTCTTAGCACCTTTATCCTCTCTTGACTATAAAGCGTTTGTACACTTACTGAAGTCTATTTAACAGTACGTAAATGGTAATTCAACGAATCAGATTTTTTCGGCATACCCGAATTTCATTCGATGTTCACACAGATCTACTCTTAAAAAGTCAGAGATCGTCTAAAAGCTCAAGAGAGCTTGCTTGATCTTCTGCCTTGTAATAATGTACTAGTTTATGCGTATAAATATGTATGGTAAATAAAGGCACTTCTTCTCGTGAATGTATTTCTAAGATTTGTGCTGCTTATTGTCTACCCCCATGTAGCTCTAAAAAATTTGCTATGGAAAAAGAGGAAACAGAAGTCAAGAAAGAATGATGCAACGATAAAAAACAATTCTTCATACACCAAGAATCCGGACCTTCAAGAAGCGAAAAAAATTGCCTTATTAGAATTTTGAAGTATAAAAAATGACAGAGCGAATGTTAAAAAATATAGATGACCTCGAAAAGCATCTTACAAAAGCAAAAAAACAAAACAACAGAACAGAGGAAGCATGTACCTATAACAGCCTCGGCAACGCTTATAGATCCCTCGGCAAATTCCAAGAAGCCATAAATTACCACAACAAAGACCTGAGTATTGCCCAGGAAGTCGGCGACAGGGCCGGAGAAGGACGTGCCTATGGCAATCTCGGCAATGCTTATCACTCCCTCGGCAAATTCCAAGAAGCAATAAATTACCACAACAAACACCTCAGTATTGCCCAGGAAGTCGGCGACAGGGCCGGAGAAGGACGTGCCTATGGCAGTCTCGGCAATGCTTATCACTCCCTCGGCAAATTCCAAGAAGCAATAAATTACCACAACAAAGACCTGAGTATTGCCCAGGAAGCCGGCGACAGGGCCGGAGAAGGACGTGCCTATTGCAATCTCGGCAATGCTTATCACTCCCTCGGCAAATTACAAGAAGCAATAAATTACTACAACAAACACCTGAGTATTGCCCAGGAAGTCGGCGACAGGGCCGGAGAAGGAGGTGCCTATGGCAATCTCGGCAATGCTTATAAATCCCTCAGCAAATTCCAAGAAGCAATAAATTACCACAACAAAGACCTGAGTATTGCCCAGGAAGTCGGCGACAGGGCCGGAGAAGGACGTGCCTATTGCAATCTCGGCATTGTTTATCACTCCCTCGGCAAATTCCAAGAAGCAATGAATTACCACAACAAACACCTAAGTATTGCCCAGGAAGTCGGCGACAGGGCCGGAGAAGGAGGTGCCTATTGCAATCTCGGCAAAGCTCACTTATGCCTCGAAAACTTCCAACAAGCATCGGTGTATTTCAAACAGCAACTAAGCATTGTCAAGGAAGTCAGTGACAGAGCCGGAGAAGGAGTTGCCTATGGTAATCTGGGCGATGTTCAATGCTCCCTCAAAAACTTTCAACAAGCAATAGTGTATCAAAAGAAACATCTGAGCATTGCGAAGGAAATCCGCGAAAGAGAAGAAGAAGGAATTGCCTATCGCAACCTCGGCACGTCTTATTTGTCCCTCTACGAGTTTCATCAAGCAATAGATTACTTAAGGCAATTTCTGAGCATTGCTGAGGAAGTCGGTAACAAGGTTTTGGAAGGAGAGGCATATTTTAGGCTGGCTGGTTGTCTGATAGGGTTAGGTTGTTGGAATGAAGCTTTATTTTATCTTATCACCAGCGTAGAAATCCTTGATGCTATTAGGGCCAGTTACATTTCGGAAGATGTACTGAAAATAAGTTTTCGTAATCTTCGTAAAGGTGCCTACACTTGTTTGTGGAAGGTTCTACTAGAGCTTCAATTGACGGATGAGGCTTTATACGCTGCCGAGAAGGGACGAGCACAGGCCTTAGTAGATGCGTTGAAAATAAAGTATGGCTTAACAACCCTTTCGCTCCTGAAGTCAAATGAATCTGAAGAAGAACTCACAATCATTTTAAAGAAGATATCTGTTTCGACAGTTTTTCTGGCTGTTCAAGAAGGAACAATCAATATGTGGGTCTTGAGGAAGGGAAGAAATGCTATTTTTACGCAAGCAGAACTTAAAGTTGAAGGTGCGCACGAAGATTATTTTGCTGTACTTTTAAAAACTACTTTGAAAAACATTAGGGCTGGCGTCGATGTTCGGTGCGAGAATCGGTCATTGGATGAGCGAAAGGATAACCAAACTTCCAGTACTGAAAAGGATGATCAAACATCGGAGCTGTCGCACGAGACTATCGACTGTTTTAAGCCACTGTATGATGCAGTCATTGGACCCATTGAAGACTTGCTTGATGGTGATGAACTCATTGTAGTCCCTGATGGCGCTTTGTCCTTAGCTCCTTGGGCCGCGCTAAGTGAATCTTTAAGGATCCGCACAGTTCCCTCTCTGACAAGTCTGAAGTTCATCATAGATTCTCCAAATGAATACCACTGTAAAAGTGGCGCCCTGCTTGTTGGAGATCCATGTCTGAAGAAAGTTACAAATAGAGGGGGTTATCCTATTTATGATCAGCTGGAATACGCAAAAAAGGAAGTAGAGATGATTGGAGAAATTCTTAGGTGCCAACCACTGACGGGAGAAGCAGCGACCAAACAAGAAGTTCTTCGCAGAATAGATTCAGTTGCTTTGGTTCACATTGCAGCACACGGAAGTAAAGAAACTGGTGAAATTGCTTTGGCTCCAGACCCCTGCGGGGAATCCAAGACTTCTGAGGAAGAGTATTTTTTGAGAATGTCTGATATACAAGCTGTTAAACTGAGAGCCAGGCTGGTTGTCCTTAGTTGCTGTCATAGTGGTCAAGGAGAGGTCTCGTCTGAGGGTGTGGTCGGTATTGCTCGCGCTTTCTTGTTTGCTGGTGCTCGTTCCGTGGTGGCGACACTCTGGGCAATTGATGACGAAGCAACCCTGGAGTTTATGAAAAGTTTTTACCAACACCTGAGGGGTGGAGAAAGTGCTAGTTCTGCTCTTCAGAGGGCCATGAAATGTCTCCGGGACTCGGACAAGTATTCTGCTCCAAAGTACTGGGCTCCATTTGTACTGATTGGCGATGACGTTACGATTGAATTTGATGAAAGTAACCGCGAAAGTCGTAAGTAGAAGAAGTTTTTTTTTTTGTAAATTTTTGATTTTCATTGTCTCGAATCCCAAAAAATAAGTTGTAAAACTAAGAATCAAAAAGCTTCTATTAAAAAAAAAAGATAATTGGCAGATTCGTTTGTAACTGGGAAAACAAGTACAAATCTTGAAAAATAAGAATGTAATGGGTGGCTACTGTTCGATTGCCATGGATTCACTCAATACGATTCCATTCGTTCCAAACTGTTAACAATTAAAACAGTAAAACATTGAACACACACTTCAATGTTGTTTAAGAATCTGACCACCCACTTTGCATTTCGGGCCTATGTTATTGTTATTATAAGGGATATGATTATGATACATTCCATTATTTAGTCAAAGATGGAAAATTCAAGACAACAGCGAGAGAATATAGCTCCAATATTTCACAAATGCCCATTACATAGAAAACTGAATAACAGTGAAAGTTTTTTTGGACAAATAGGGAGCCTCAATGAAAAAACCGTAAACTGCCACTTATAACTCTCCCTCCCCCAACGACCCCGAGTTATAGGAACATCTGCCTGTAAACAAAACAATACATCTGATTATAAGCCCCCCCAAAATGTATTGAAATTGATTCGATTTATGCGATTTATTATGGCGTTTTGAAGCTTAATCATAACTATAACAAAATTGTCAAATCTGAT
The DNA here is from genome assembly GCA_942486025.1 of Porites evermanni. Classification (NCBI taxonomy): domain Eukaryota; kingdom Metazoa; phylum Cnidaria; class Anthozoa; order Scleractinia; family Poritidae; genus Porites; species Porites evermanni. The sequence continues at coordinate 55,062 of CALNXI010001880.1, read as the reverse complement.
TGGCTATCAACTGCCCTGATTTCAGCCTTAATTGGACAGTTTAATAGGACAGTACGCGTCATGCCTAAGTAATTGGACAGTACGCGCCATCACACGCGCGCTTAAATGGCTTTTTTTTTTTCACTGCTAGCAAAGCAAAATTTCGAATTTCTTGTGTTTTGATTTAAACATTATTCATGATTTAAAAAATAGCCTATTTTATCACAAATTTTGTTAAAGTTGTGATTAATTGGTAACAGAACTTCGTGTCGTCCAATTCGGTGTGTAATCATACTCGTGATTAAACAAATCGGACTCCCGCTACGCGGTCGTCCGATTTTGTTAATCACTCGTATGATTACAGACCGAATTGGACGCCACTCAGTCCTGTTACCATTACTAATTAAAACCAGCAAATGCAAAACGTACTTTGATCAACACTGCTATAACTTATTTCGAGGCGCTTTTTCTATTCCGGTGATAATCCCCTTCGCATATGAGCCCCTCCGTTTATAAGTTCCCTCTTGCGAAGATATATGAGCCCAGGACTTAAACGCTGCATTTGAAAGGTTGGATTGGATTTTCGGGGCAGTGAAAATGCCGAATGACATGCAAAGTGACCGGATCAGATACTTATCAACCTATTTAGCGACGATGTTCATAGAAGATGATAATTAATGATTAACGTCTTCGCTTTTTGGTTGGTAGATTCGGAGGTCAGCCGTTTTTAATAATAAAAGAGATTGCTTATACATCTTCGGACAGCTATATGGACGCTAAAGGTTTTGCTCTGAGCTCCAGTCAAAGTTTGATTTTACTTTGTTTATTTTATCGAGAATGGGAAATAAAATGATTTATCAGTTGGATGACTTAATACATGAAAAAGACATCATGAAAATCCTCTCGGTTAATCTATAAGGGTTCAAATTTTGCCTTATTTTGCTGTCAAGTTTCAAATCGCGTCCTCTTGACATCGTCGTGCTCTAATTGAACGCGTTATTTTTCGGAAGTGTATTAATGCAGTATATGTTATTTTCTTCAGTTACAGAGAACGCTGATATGTGATGTCAAAAAACTTCTGAAGAGTGTCTGTGTTTATACATACAAAAAAGGCTTCCCGTTTAAGAGACTGTGGGATTACAAGTACAAATTTTTTGCCAGAGGGAATTTTACCATCTATAGGCCATTTTCACAATAACGTCATTTTACTACTACTGCTAGAATCCTTCAGGGTTTTGCCCTGATGGCAAATTAGGGCTTTTGTTGTTTAAACCTTGCTAGGATTACCAAGATTAACTATGAAACTGAAAACAAACAAAAAGGATTCTGGTTCAAGTAGTAAAATCACCAGATAATGTAAATGGCCTATTTTAATTAATATTTAATAACAGTAGAAAATGAGACCGTAAAACCCGTTTGTTTTTAACTAAAGAAAAAAGGTTTAGTGTAACCCCAACAACTTAAGACTAATGGAACGAAGCAGCATTTAATAAATACGTAACGGCAGTTTTTGACATGTGCTGCTTTTCGTCTCATGTTAGGGAATCCAAGACAGTCTTGGATTCTGGATTCCACGCCATGGATTCCTGATTCCAGGCACTTGATTCCAATCTTTTCTAGAGGAACCTTGGATTGGATTCCAATCCTTAGTAGGATTCCGGATTCCTTGAGCTGTATTCCGGATTCCAATGCCCAGGATTCCCGATTCCACAAGCAAAAATTTCTCCAATTCCAGAATCCGGATTCCCTCACATGGGCCGATGCTTTTGTTAACATTTTGTTATGTATCGTCAATAATCGTTTGACCCCGATACAAGAGTCATGTCGTCGATCATAATCATCAGTAGATGATTAAGAGAGTGTAGTCGTGAAAAGGACTACTGATGACAGCGACTGAGCATCAAAGTGAATTGTATATTGTCAAACTCTGGCCCTGATTTGTCATCAAAGTCATGATGTCATTGGTCGTCAGTCAATAACACCAAAATACTATTGTTCTAGAAGACTCTAAGTTCGAATGGTGAGTTTCGATCCGATCCGTCGTTTTTCACTTTGACATCTGTCACTTTATAGTTAGTCCAACTTTCGGGTTTTGTTCAGTCAGTTTGTTCAATTTTTGACTTTAGATTAATGTTTGTATTTGTAACGTTTTATTGGAAAGCATAAGATAAGCTAAGATAGTCAGTCCAAACTAAGGATGGAGGGTATCCAAAAACAAGTTTTTTCTTTTAAAATTCTAACCAACAGCGTTAAATATGCACTGAACACGCGGAATAACTTTTAAGGCCATGTCCACACTAATGTATTATAAATCAAAACGCCTCCGGTTTTGGCGATCACGAAAACGGCAACGAAACTATGGATGTCCATACTTGCGTTTAAGTTTCGTTTTCTACAGTCAATACTAAACTAGGCAAAACATTTATCTGGAGACAAATGTGTTCGCTCGCAGGGTATTCTAAAGGGCGTGTTGAGCTGTGAAGTCAGCGCATTCGTAAACCTCCGTTTTTGCTCTTTATACAGCCGTTGACCTACATACATACATACATACTTTATTGGCTCGTCCCCACGGGGCTTTTCAGAGTCAATTTTACATTACAAAATTATAAACCAAGTACATGACAATAAGAATATAACAATGATAAAAGAAGACAAAGGTCAATAAAATTAATTAAATTAATTAAATAAAGCAGTCATTAAGAAGCTTTTGCCTGAGTAAACACTTGAATTCCGTCACGGATGGGCTAAGTTTGAGCGCAGGCTGCAACTCATTCCAGAGAGAGGTTGCTCTATATTGAAAGGTCCTTTGGCCGCTGGCAGTGCGGAAGAGTGGTATGTTCAAAAGTTGAGAATTTCTCGTATTCCTTGTCGAGACGGCGGATCTTCCAACGAGCTTTGATGTCAAATACTCCGGAGCACAACTCGTCATGCACTTAAAAACCAGAACAGCAAAACGAAAATAAAGTTGTTGCCTGATTGGTAGCCAGCGCAAGTCTTTTAGCAAAGGAGTTATGTGATCGAATTTTTTAGCGCCGCTCAAAATACGACAAGCGAAATTCTGTACTGCTTGGAGCTTGTCCAGATTAGTTTGAGTAGTATTGCTCCAAACAGAAGAGCAATAGAATAATTTACTAAAAACTAAGGCATTTATAATAATAATTAGCGCGTGTTTATTAAGCGCGTGTTTTATTTTGAAAAGTCTCCACCTTTGAGGCCGTTTTATAAAAACATCGGCTTTTTTTATCGTTTTAGTGTGGACGAAAAGACAAAACGCATTAAAGGTAGGCGTTTCCAAACAATTATGCACTAGTGGGAAGCCGCCATAGATTATTTAGTGAGTCAATAAATCGAGCGCACATTATTCGTGTACTACGACGTGAGTGCAGTATGATTTTTAATTGTTGATAACCCATGTATCAGAGCTGTGGTTCAGAATAGTTACATTACCTTTTTTGTGCCATTAATTTAATGCCAATTGTAATTGTTGTTTTACTGAGTTATCAAACAGGCTGTTATCAAACAGGTCAGTTTCAGCTCGCTTGTCCACAACGTGCTGTGGTTTGGTACTAAGAAACAACAGCAATCGTTCAACTATGACTGCTTTAAAATCGGACGGGTGTTTTGTTTCCTGTGTTATCGGTTTTTCCAGGCTATAGATTAAAAGCATAGCCTCGGTTATTCATATCACGTCACACTAGGACGTAACTGCTCGTAACTGCTTAGGCTTAATCCCAGCGCGTTGCGTAGCACAGTGATCAGGCTTTTAGTAATGTTGTATTAATTTTAACCTGAATAAAAGGAGACGTTAAGTGCAATTGCTGATCTCAATGATTTCAAAAAATATTTCAAAAACACACTTATCCTTAACACTTTCTCGACAGAGGCCCTGAAGGCATCGTCGATTACAGGGATGGTCGTATCAAGAAAAGCGACCTGAATTCGAGAAGAATAGATATTGTTTTGTATTGTTATTTTTGATCTTTTCTTGCCTTTAAGGACAAAAACGATCAACGTGAAACAATAGCTTTTACGCGAGGCAAATTTCAACATTACCGATTACTTCTTTCCGATTAGATTTGAATTTTCGGCGGGACCGAAGTAAGGAGCAATTTCACCTTATGGGGTTGGTAGGAGTGTTAGTTGACTGGCGAAACGGACGACGCAGTAGTGACGGGTGAGGCAAGTGCCGAACAGACGAGATTTGAGACGAACAAACCCGAACTGGAATGTTTATTTTGCGCTTCGCGTACTGGCTACAAATTTTAAGAAAACATACTTCATTTTTTATGGTAAACATCGTAGTAACAATTATAAGGAACTTTAACCACGGATTGAATCGAAGGAGCCGAGAACTTACAATTCAGGTGGTTTGCATTGATCGCGGCGCTCTCATCAGTGGTTTTAACAGCCCGCTTTATCATGTATTCTGTTGCCGCGTTGGCACTGTTTGAATTCTGCGCCAGGAAATTTTATTCTTCATGTAAATGACGGTTATATTTTACAGTCATTAGTTTGAACAAGAATTAACTTCTTTGAATAAAAATCACATCCCACTGAATGCATTGGAGTCTATCTTTTTGTCGAGGGTCGAGGGTCGAGGGTTC
>CALNXI010001880.1:12979-45479 GCA_942486025.1 Porites evermanni | reverse complement strand
ATGTAATATCCTCTAATTACAGAAAGTAGTAATGTACATACGGTCAAGTCTCTCTCTAAGCAGGACATCTTTAGGACCGGCACTAAGTTTCTGTCTAAGAGAGGTGTCTGTCTCATAGAGAAACAAATAAAGGGAGTAAAGAAAGGCAGGGACCAACTGACAGGTGTCCATTTACAGAGGGGTCCATTAAGAGAGTGACTACTTGGTGTGACTACTTTTCTTTGACTTTTACATCAGTTTGCAGCCAAGAACTTAGCGAGGTCGTCTCAGAAGTGTGAAAAGGAGGAAAAAGCAGAGAAACTGAAGTTAAAGAAGGTAAAATGAAATGAAATGAAAACTTTATTTATGTGTTTATCTTTCATGACAGCTAATGGTGGACACAGATTATCTACATTAGTAATAAATATCTTTAGTAAAAAACAAGACATTAAATATTTGGGCGACATTTATTTAGTGCTGTGTATTTAAGTTGCATAACTGCACTACGGTATTAAAGGACCCCCATAAATTTTGTATGTACTCACTGCAAGTAAAATGTGAATTGATGGCAATAATTATTTCTGAGAAATACATCATAAGTTATTTGAAGTACATTGTATTTTCGTGTCAATGAAACAAAAGACATATATGCCCTTGTAAGGGAGCGATAAAAGAAAATTAAACTTAACTATAGTTCATGATCTTGAAGCCTGAGTCCTAACAAACAATTTTAACAAGTATCATAATTTTCCCTTATGTGTGAAGTCATAAGTTATTCTGGCGGATCAGGACTGTCAATCACAAGCATGCTCAAATGAAATCTGATGCAAATATAAATTTCATATTTTTACATGGGATCGGCGGTATAAAAGTAATGCCAGTCTTGTAGCATATCATTTTGTTGAAATACAGAAAAAAAGCATTGTGAAAAATTGTTGTTTCCTCTGTGGAACTATATATACGTGAATTTTAATTTTTTTTTCACATCTTTCAAGGCTATCCAAAAGGGAAACTTGGATGGAGCTAGAATACATGCTGAAAATGCCATTAGGCAAAAGTATCAGGTGAGTAGATTGACATCAGATGGAGTTCTTTCTTCTAATATGTGTACACTAGCACTGTTAGTACTTTAAGTGGGTTATTGGTCATATATTTAAAGTAATGAATAAAACTTTGATTATTCAAAGTTTCTGAGTAAGACCAGTTAGCAAACATTTATTGACACTGCTAGAAAGAGCATGTTAGAATAATTAAAGTTCAAAGTTGATACATCCAAAGTGATGTGTGATATACAATATAACCAACCAAAAAAAATTGATTTGTCACTTGAAAAGTGTAAGCCATACACAATATTGATGAGACCTAATGGATCTGTGGGTATACAGTAAGTTTTTATTTATCATTGCAAAATTGAAATCCTCTTTAAATACAATACCAGTAATTACCTTCATTGCAATAATCAGCTCTTTGTGCAGGTACATTCCAACAAGTGGCAGAAAGTGTTTCCAGTTCCTAAACTTTTCTTTTTTCTCAAAAATCTTGGCAAGGTCACCATGGGAGTTGCAACACCAAACGTCAAGATGCATTTTTATCTATGCCATAATATTGATACCCATGGGTACTTATAAAGAGTGTGTTTGTTTCTTGCTGTGTGCAAGATGCTGGCTTAAGTCGGCTGTAGGGTGAAGCCATACTGGTCACCTATATAAAGACCTGACCAAAACAGGAAACCACACTTGAAAAGTCTCTGGCAATCTGTTTGGGAGGAAATCACTAACAAAGGTCATATGTCAGCTCGAAAGATATATGTGCAAATGCTTTATAAATGCATATAAACCCTTTAGTTCCCAGAAAGCCCTTCTGTCTCTCTCTGCTTGTTTATGGTCCATGCTATTGTTGTGAGAAATTTTAAAATGTTTATACTTTAAATAGGCAAACCCTTGCTCATGATGATATCATTGTTTACATTATTTTTGCTCACTAGCATATGAGGTAACCCATAGAAGACATTACCTTATATACAAATTAAGGTTCAAAAGTTGAAAGAGCTGGTTAATTTGAGCAATTTGTGCAATTTTCAGGTCCTTGCAATCATAATAAAGGTTTTTGAAAATTTGCAAAATTGCTGGGTGGCAAAAAAGTTAATTGAGCGCATACAAATAATATTCTTTGTAAAGTCTGGGGTTTGCATGAATTCAAAGGGAATTTCTCTGGAACTATTCTGTAAAAAATCTTTTTTTTTTCCTGTCCTTTAGATTTTGTCTGAATTAAGAGAACCAATATTATTTCATTATTTTTTGACAGGCCTTGCACTTTCTGCAACTTAGTTCAAGAACTGATGCTGTAGCACAACGAGTGCAGACTGCTGTTACAATGAAACAGGTGGGGAAACACCATCAGCGTTGTCAGATAATAATTATTTATGTCTTAACAATTGATAGAGAGTTTTTGTGATCACTGAGCTGGAGAGACTTTTAATAGTATGTGCCTACATAGCTTGACATTTTCCTCAAGTCTTGACTTTTAAACAGCGGATGTGTGTATGCATTTATTTTTCCACAGGGCCCGCACAATGTGTTTGCGAACCGATTGCTATTTTATAGTAAATGTACTGGATTTACTGTTTGCTTCACCAGCTATAGCAATTCATCGCTAAATATCAGTCTATAAACAATATTAAATAAATGTTGAATTACCTTACCTGTTCTTGGTATATTGTCACCCTTTTGTCTCAAAAGTAGTTTTTTGAGCGATTTTGAAGGATTTTGAGTTTGCTGTTTACTGTTCCTAATCAAGGCTGTGCAGTAAGGAAAATTGAAGGGAACCCCAGTGCTCTGAAACTGTAAAATCCAGGGTTCCCAGCATATGATTTGTCTGAAAAATCTGAGATTTTCTAGTTGCCTGAGAGCAAAAGTTAGGCAACACTGGTGCCACCAGGCTCTGCTAGAGCACCTTACGCTGCAGCATTTTTGAGCGACGGACGTCAACCGGAAGTGGACTTTTTGCATCATTGGACAGTGGTTTGGTTGAAACTCTCAGGCAGGGTTGTCATTAAGAGCCGGGGCCGGGGATTTTCCCTGGCTACTAAGAGAGTGGCCCTCCGTCTACTTTTGTTGGAAAACAGAAGAAAAATAGAACCAAAAGAAATCCCTAGCGGTTTGATTCCCCGCCTACTTGTTGTATTTACCCGGCAACTTGAAATCTTTTTTTTTTTTTTTCCACCGCTTTATTGGGTACTCCTCTTGTAATTTATAACATAAAATTTTTTTACCCGGCAACTTGAAATTTTTTTTTTTTTTTTTCCACCGCTTTATTGGGTACTCCTCTTGTAATATATAACATAAAATTTATAATACAACACAAAAGAAAAGAAAAAATGAAGGAAACACCGAAAAGGAGTAGGTGCAACGGGACTAACGTCCCATGCGAGCACCGCCCCTAGATTAAGACCTAGGTTAAAACAAAATAAAATGAATACTCAAACATTCGTACAAAAATAAAATAAATTACGAGTGGCATGGGCACGTAGGGACTAGAGTCCACATGCAGGGGTAATTGATTTCATATACCCGCGACAGGTGAGTGCTCATTAAATTGCGAACAAAAAGTTGAAAGGCAGTAGGCGAGGAAAAACTGGTTGGGGGTGCTAGGTTACAAACATAGTTCCATAGTTTAACTATACAGTTAAAGTACGAGGCCTGAAAAGTTGATGTTTTGCAAAAAGGGGTGCGAAGATTAAAGGAGTTACTTAGTCTTGTACGATCATGGGAAACAAAAGATACATAATTCCGAACATCTAAATCGGTACTACAGTAAAGGCATTTATAAAAAGAGATTAAATCTTTAAGTTCACAATCTAGAGAAAGTGGAAGTAAGTCTAGCAACGTCAGCAGCTCTTTGAACCACGACTCGTCTCTGCGCGTGCGTACAATCCACCTGCTTGCACGTCTCTGCACCTGTTCCACCTTAGCATTCAGAAAAACGTAAGCGGGCGACCAGACTTGGGTGGCGTAACACAGCTGTGACTTGACCAAAGACAAATAAAGTGAGTGCCTAACAGAGACGCCAGTAAGCAGGGGACAAGTTCGTTTAAGCAAACCAAGAAGCTTGTTTGCTTTTGCAGTGATAGTGTGGATGTGTGAGTCCCAAGAGAGCGTACTAGTTATGATGACGCCAAGATCTTTTTCTTCTGAAACGTGTGTCAGGGCTGTGCCATCAAGTGTGTAGTCAAAAGCAATCAGAGTCTTTTTCCTAGTCACAGTTAGTACTTTACATTTGGACTTATTAAATCTAATATTATTGCACTGCGACCAGACGTGCATATTAGAGAGAGTGTCTTGTATGAGGTCACAGTGTTCTGTAGACGAAACGTTTGGGTATAGCTTGGTGTCGTCGGCATAGAGTGCAACCTTCACGCCATAAGCAGCTTCGTCAGGCAGATCATTTATGAACAAAGTGAACAACAGGGGGCCTAAAATGCTCCCCTGCGGAACGCCAGAGGTTATAGGAGACCAAGGAGAAGCCGCATTCTCAAGAACCACCCTTTGTGTATGCTCAGTTAGGTAGTCCTTATTGAACCAGCAGAACAGCTGACCCTTTACACCGTAAAGCCTCAGCTTTGCCAGAAGAGCGCTGTGATCGACAGTGTCAAAGGCCTTAGCAAAGTCCAGGTAAATCATATCTGACTGACGGAATGTTATTATCCAAGGACTGACCGACTGTGTGTAGGACTGACAAAAGCTGAGTTAAACAAGAACGATTTGGGAGGAATCCATGCTGCAGTACACTTATCAAGTCTTTCAAATGATCGTGAAATGGATTGCCCACGCAGCGCTCCAAAACTTTGCTAACAATTGGGAGTAAGGATATAGGGCGATAATTTTTTGCAGCCTCTTTAGAATCTTTTTTGTGGATGGGTGTAACATCTGCAGATTTCCATTCACGAGAAATTTGACCTATGCTTAGAGAGTGATTAAAAAGGGAACACAAGCTGGGTGCTATTTGCTCGCTGCACTCCTTCAGCAGGCGAGATGGAATTTTGTCTGGACCACATGGTTTTGTTGTGTCTAGTTCACTCAAGAGTTCCATTACTTCATCCACCGACACCTCAATTTGCAAAATTTCCGTATCAGTGATAGCTAGAAGAGCTGGTAATATATTCATTGTTGTTGAGGCCTTAAGATTTTGGGAGAAAGACAGAGCAGAAATATTTATTAAAAAGTTCAGCTTTTCCAACAGGGGTTTCAGCTACCTCGTGGTTGTATGAGATCGTCAGGTTAGCGTCAGATCGCCCACCCAGAAAAGCTTTATGATAGCTCCAGAAATGTTTAGGATTACCTTTAAAGGATGGTTCGATTTTCGTCAAGTATCGTTGGTGTTTAGTTCTCACCAAGACCTTGACGGTCTGGCTTAAAGTACGGAGTTTTCGCTTGCGTTCAGGAGTTTTATTCAGGCGGAATTTTTTCAGGGCAGTATATTTTTTGCGAATCCAATGGCGCATTTCGGTGTCAATCCAAGGCGGAGAGTTGGTGTCGCGAACTGTTTTGATCAGTATGTGATCTTTTATGGCGGATAGGAACAAGGCCTTCCAGTTGTCCTAAAATTCGTTGATGTCAGCTGACGCAGCAATGCCGAAGGGAACTTTAGAAAGAGAGTCCCTAAGATCATCAAAGTGACAACCCTGCTTGGGTATTAAACTCATCTTTATAAGAGAAAAGAAACTTAGCAATACAAATTTGTTAGCGTCAAGGCATATAAAAAGGGAGATTAGGCCTCACTTTTGATTGACGTGTGTCGCTCAAAAACGTCTTTGCTTAAGCTCCCTTAGAAGGACAAGGGAGGAATCCTTGTTTTGAAAAGGCTCCAGCACCGGAGCGATTTTCCCCCAATAACCGTCCTGCTGATTGCCTCTTTTAATTGGATGTCGATAAACAATAAACACTTACAAAATAATTTATTCAAGTCTTAATTAAGTCTTCTTTAAATCAGTTATTATTTAACCATTTGGTTAAAAAACATCCAATTAAAAAGAGGCAATCATTGGGACGGTTTCTGGCTGGCATGTATGAATCTTGCTATGCGTTTTGACTGTTCAAAAATTGAGGGATTTTAATTTTCTTTGAGGGCTAGCTCCAGGCCTTTTGGATGGATTATCTATCGGAAGGTTCGAGGAGAAGCGTGAATCTTTCTACCTTTTTGCTCTTTGAAAGTGGAGCGATGCGATTTTGGGGGGAAAATCACTTTGGCGCTGGAGCCCTTTCAAAACAAGGATTCCTCCCTTGTCCTTCTATTATTAGGAACAGTAAACGGCAAACTCAAAATCCTTCAAAATCGCCCAAAAAACGCTTTTGAGGCAAAAGGGCAACAATAATACCACAGGTAAGGTAATTCAACGTTTATTCAATATTGATTGTAGACATATTTTATAGCGATCTATCGCTATAGGTGAAGCAAATAATAAATCCAGTACATAACTATAAAATAACAATCGGTTACACACACACATTGTGTGGGCTCCTTGTGATTTTTCACAGCTAAATGGTTCAATGGTTAATGTTGTGGCATCAATGGACTCAGCTTTGAAGACCATGGACTTAGAAAAGGTTAGTTTTGGTAATTTATTATCAGCTCTGTCTATAAATGCTTTTAAAAGCAAGCATATTCTTTCCTATTCAAAATCAAGCAAAAGTGATTTGTTTCATTTTTTTTCTTCAGGTTTCTGCTTTTATGGACAAGTTTGAGCGTCAGTTTGAAAACCTTGATGTTCAGTCAAGCCACATGGAACAGGCCATGAGTGACGTCACCACACTCACAGTGCCACAGGTCTCATAACTTTCCCTTGTTAAGATTTCAACCAAAAGGTTGGCTAAAAGTGGTGTGTTTAAAAAATTCTGTTCAATCTCTTTTTTTAGGAAAAGTCTCAGACAGTGGCACTGTTGAATGGGATATAGCCCTTCTTTTAAACACTGATGTGACTCAAAGCCCTGTTTCAATATTCTTCTTTTTGTAATCGTTCATGAAGTGAAGGAAAGAAATATTATCTAGAATCAAGACTATAGATATACTGTACATGTATATTGCTTCATGTTTCTGTCCTTCACTTACGATAGACTTACAAGGAAAATTTATACATTTGTAACTGGCATGCCCTTTTTGCTCTCAATGCATGTCACAGTGCCTTTGGTCTGTCTGAAAGTGCAACTTTGCCTCTTGCATGTAGTACACTACATGATCTGTAGCATCAGTCATAAACCAGTGTGGATTTATTTTGTAGGAAGAAGTGGACACTCTTATGCAACAAGTGGCAGATGAACATGGGTAGGCCCTGTAATATTGTTAAAAAATTAATTAATGCTTGCATTAAAAATCCACTAGCTGGGGGCTTTAATCAGGATTCAGATGAAGCCATTCACCTTGATTGCTACTTGGTCGATTGAACCTTGATAAGGACCCTTTTACCTTAGCTCAAACCTTTACAAACTACCTTGATAAAAGCTTCATTGATTGAGTGTGAAAAGCTGGAATAGCCCTCCTTAGCTTTGGATGTCTAGTGGAGGAGCTGCACGGATCGATCATTGTTTGTCAACTTTTTGAACTCATCCAGTTTTTATCCTCAATATTATAGCGTTAATAAGAATACAAGTCATTATGCAGAAAAAAATTATATCATTTGCATTATCAGTTTTATCATCTCTTTCAGCTTGGAATTAAATATGGAGCTCCCTGCTGTGCAACAGCAACCAATTGGAACAGCTTCTACAGAGCAGGTAATTGTTTATAAAGGCTTAATCAATCAGTCAATCAAAGACCTAATTTAGCTTTGAATTTCGTTGATAGCAAAATTGCTATTATCTCTAAAGAGACATAGTGAGTTTGCATACTCAGTGAAAGAATGTTCTTCAGTGAGAGGGGTATAATTATGTGATCATGGTCATTGTGCCATTGTGTTGTGAGAGAAGGAAACATCAAAATTAATCTCTCATGGGATTGAAAAATCTAGCTAATGCCACATGAGCTATGAGTATGTCTTACTTAGGACTAGAAGAGTTTGTATCCCCCGCAGATGCTCTTAAAAAAGGCCATCTAATTGCATTAACTTTATTTAAGCTGAAAGTATTATTTTACTCATTATTATTATGTTGAATGATTTTTGTTTTCATTTTTAGGATGAGCTGGACAAAAGGCTGGCAAAACTACGACAGTGAACTGTTGTTTATTAACCCTCGGACGTACAAGTGGGGGAGGTGGTTGCCACCCTCCCCCCCCCCCTTCCCAAGCAAGGTTTTTGTGATTTTTTCCTAGATGATAAAACATCAGCACTTGAAGTTTTCTGCAGCTGTTTGTTTATCCTTTGCATGCTTTTTTGAGACAAGCTTAGCAATGGTCAGTTTCTATGGTTAGGAGATATGAAGGCATAAGTAGCAGGTCACGTCATTTTTGAGTGAAAATGCACATTTTTTCAACTTTTTTCAAAAATAAAACTAAAACTTGTGGATAAAATGATGCAAAGTAATTATTTATGTGTTATTTTACAAGTCAAGCGCAAATTAATTCTCACTGTTTTTACCTGATTTCTAATTCTTGATAAGATCCAAGATGGCAACCATGTTTGGTGACTTCACAGACCTCCAGCAGCACCACCACCCATAAAATATAACTCATCTTATAGAGAAGATCAAAGGCTTTCCACTGAAGGCAAAATCGTTTCGAAATACTGCAACATATCAAAAACTCAAGGCGGGGTTTCATCAACCTACCCCCCCCGTCCCCTTGTACCACAGTGAGGGTATGACTTTGTGTGTACGTCCGAGGGTTAAAATACTTAAATGAATAATCACTCAAATCTTTACATGTTATTTAGTAATGTGGAGCCTAGCTACTAAAAAACGCCTTAAGCATGTACTCGTTCCTTGATAATGGCATCCTGAGGTCACCGAAACATAAGGAAATACATTATTACTACTTGCTTATTTATTTCATATCTATTTATTTATTTATTATAATTAGCAAAGGTTTCCCATTAGGCAATAATAATCATTTGAATCATTTTTGGTGAAAGAAACCAAATGTGTGTTAGGGTTTCAAGACAAGTTATCACAACTTCATATGCATCCTCAAAGAAACTTTTATTTCAATTTCTTGTTAACCCTTTAAGCCCCAATATCCACATACAAATTCTCCAAACTGATCTCTATACATTTCCTTAAAAAATGGGTTGAGAGAATTTGATAATAGATCAAGGCATTTTCTCTTGTGTGATCATTTTATTAATTCTCAAAACTTATCTCTTGACAGTGTGTGGATATTGTTTGGAGAAATTTGATCTCAGTCACTATTGGGACTTAAAGGGTTAAATCTATTCAAACCCTGTGTATTCTGTAAATTTTGTCGGCACTTGAGTTGTGTCAAATAAATTTTGCTACTGATAGTGAGCAACTCAAAAGAGTTCATGTGTTTTCCTCACTTTTTACCCATGCCAGCAAGAGAGAAAAACTCCTTTCCTTTTTCCCTTTAAACCCAGCTTTCACTCTGACCCACAGTAAATAAGGGAGAGCTACAATGCAGTTCTAACTTTTATGTCATTCTGTGATGTGACCATTGTGTTTTCATTTTACAATTTTAATGAGATTTTGAAATGTTGTTTAGGTTTGACTTTGGAAATAGGATTAAGTTGTCGCTGGGCCCAGCCTTTGCAGAAAAATGGCCATGTGGTACAGAAACAATGGGTGGGACCTTGAGGGGAAAGGATATTAGCTTTTTGAATGATGTTATCTCTTTGTTTTTCTTGCCCCACTTCATTGTTTGTGTTCCAGCAACATGGTTTTGTCCCATGTGATCATATTCTGCAAAGAGCCCATAATATCATAATTACAACACTGCAAAAATATTTGGAGAATTACAAGACCATCTCCCTCTTATTATATCTCTATATAACTTGCAATATTGCTCTGTGTACCACTGCCCAATCTCAGATATAAAATCAAAATAGCAGAAACAAATAAATAATAAATAATATTATGCAGACCATTTCAGTAAACAAGAAGACCTGGAGGCTTGGGTTGACAAAATACAGTGATTTGTTAATAATGTCCAACCATGCCTGGACCTCATTCCATCGTTTGCAGAGTAGGAAATGTGTGCTACACATGAATCTTGTTGTTTAATATCAAAAGTAAAACTATTTTAGTCTTTAAGAATTCAGTTCCCCCTTATGATAAAAAATTAATCTTCTGGAAAAATTTCAAGCTTGTACTAGCATCCTTCAGGTCGAACTTCTTTCCACCAGTTATATGGATACAGGTGCTTCAATATTTCAATGCCTCCTTTTGGAATGGAGATATTGAAGAATCCAAACTTTGTTTTTGGCAATTCTGGCTCCACAACCCATTTTGGAAATGAATGATATGTCCTGTAGTTCAGGGCAAAAACCCACGACTCCAGTCCTCTTCTTCTCATTGTTCCCCTATCGTCGTAAAATGCAAATAAATCCACAGATAACCACAGACCCTCTTTTGAAATGACAATAGTTCCACTCTGAAGCCATTTGTTAGTCACTGTTAATCCTGCTGCTTTAAAAGGGGCCACAAATTCACTCATCGTCATGTCAGCAAATACACCTTCACCTTCAAATCCAATGTCAACATCATTGTCCCATGGAAGGGGTCTGCCTATGCGTAGTGCACCCCAGATTGAGCCATACATTAACCAATGTCTGATACTCATGCCGTCTAATATCTTGTGAATTTGATATGTAAGGTCAAGAAGCTGATTCATTTCTTCCTCACTGCTACGACACCTAACAACTGGTTTCCAAAATCTGTTGGTGTAGTAACCAAAATTTTGTAGGTTGATGTAAAAATAGAGTCCCACTAAAGCCAGCAGAATTACAATACGAATGATCAGTCTTCGCCTCCTTATTCTCATCTGTGCATCTGAACTGGTCTCACTAGGACCACCGCACACCTAAGAGAAAAAAGAAAGGGCATTTAACTACAGCTGAGTCTGTCCCTACATAGAATCAAGATCTGGTTAAAAATATAAACCAGTATTTCTGCTATGAAATTTAGTGCTTCTTAGGGTGCATTCAATTAATGGTATTAGACTACACAGAAGCTTTGTTACAAATCTCTACTACCGTGATATTTGGGCCACTGGAGTGTTAGATGCATCAGAATATTTCATACAGCTATATTTCTTGACGCTACAACACAAAATAATGAATGCCAAAGCAAGTGGTTTCTTTGAGCTTATTCCTTTACTCTCATTCTGGAATAAGGTCAATCAAACGTGTGCTGAGTTCCATATTTTCTATTGATATAAAACTGTGAATTGAATCCTCTATCTCTTTTATCCCATTCAGAGTATTATTTTGATCAGTCATTTTACAGTTTGAGCCTCCCGAACAGACATTCCTAGACCTTTGTCATATGTTACTTCCCCACAACAATGTTTGGGAAGAAGATATTGCGTGACAAGCCAAAAGAATGTGTGCTTGGGAGGCTAGGAAATCCCAAATGGACATTCTACACAATCTGTTTATTTCATATTTAACTTCCTACAGCTGTAAAATCACACTTTGTCTGTGTTAGCCCATGTTTTTTTTATAGCAATATTCCTTGTTTGTATACAATGTTTATGTTATTCAAATTTGCCAACCACTGAAACAAAAGAACCCATTGTCTCAAGAGCCAATTAAACCCTGGTTGGCACATTAATGTCAAAAGGTGACGTAATGCAAAATATCGCTATACCCATACTGCATTAATTATACACAGTCCACAGTTGGCAGTCTGTAATTCATATTAACTACTATACACCACTGATATATGCTCCTGGGCCGAGTTGTTCAAAGCTGGGTAAAGATAACTCAGGGTTAGTGCGAGATTTGAATTAAGATTTGAACCCTATAGGGCATTTCACTTTTAATTCTTTTTGTCTACAAGTTGATGATTAGAAGCTCTAAAAATAGCAGAGAAAATTATCCGAGAAAATGCTTTTGAACACAAGAAAAAGAAACCTGGGTTAAATTTAACCCTGGGTTAAGCGCTAATCGGCCTTCGAACAACTGGGCCCTGGGTTGCAACCATTAATTTTACTGAGAATACCAGTAATTACAGAAAATTGACCACAAGCTCTCCCTGTATTTCTTTCAGCAGAAAGGCTATGTCAATCAAATAAGAAAAAAAATAAACTACATTTTTTAAAAACAAAATGGAAGTCATGGAGCTTCATGACTTTTTCTGATAACAGACCCTTCCACAGTTTTGTTAAACTTTTGACATGGACAAGTTAGGAAAAATTTGCTAGTCAACACCACTGGAAAGTGTATGCCTATGACTAAACTTGATGTCCATATTTATAGGAGTTCAGAGACATTCAAATATTTATGTGTTCTGTAACAAAACGAGAGCCAAGTATGCAAGCACTTGCAAAACCACAGGACACCCAGATGTACTCAGTGTTACTATTTCTAAACCAATCACACATTTAGGGATCGCCCCTCCCGTAGCAAGTGCTGTTTTGTGAAAATCTTGTTGCGTGAACGCAGTTATTAACATTGAATATTCAATCTCGTAGTATGCCTATCTGTTACGCGGCTTATGGCAGGGCGAAAAGGTCAAAGTGGATCTGTCGATTATTCAGGAATTTATGGCCCTTCAAGTTAAGATGAGCTATTTTCCCTGTAACCAGCCTTTACTGATTATTAAGTGTTAACTACCTATGGGTTGACAAAATGTCATTTAAACTGGCCACGAACAACAAGGAGACGTTAAGGTATAGATATGTGAGCCTTGTTTTGTAATATTTTCATGTTTAGGTTCCATTTAGTCTGATCCATTGATACAACCTTTGGCTGTAGCAGCACGCAAGATTGGGGTGTTGAATTTGAAAAGAAAGGGCCAATCCACACTAGTGAAAAAGCTGTTGATTTAGGCAAATTTTCTGTCATCACCAACGCCTAACAAATGCGGAAGGTTTGTCGTGATTTTACAAATTTTGTCCTGGCAGTCTTCAAAGGCACCAAGACAAAATTTGTCCCAGGCGAAACTGGACAAAATTGACTCTTAAATAAACAAAATAGTGTTTTTCTTGTCAATTGTTTGTTTCCATAATTCGTTCCATTAAAGTAATGACAGATGTAATGGCCTGATAAGAGTAAACAAGTTCCAGTGGAGATAACTTTTTTTCAAACCAAAATTGTCACCCTATCATTTTCGGGTAAAATTCCAATTTGTCCGCTCGTACTGGGGATCGGCCCAAACAGAGGATCGATCGTAATTTCAGTTAAAAATTAACCAGGATAATTAATCATAGGAAATGATATAATGGTAAAGGAATATTTAATTGGAACTATTATATATATTTTTTGACTCCCCTTCAGTCAAAGATAGTCGACTCTCTTTTTAATAGCTCTAGCTCTGATCCTCTCTTTGTCAATAACATGACCGGTATTGAGATGGAGTACGTCTTGGCTGCCTGTAGCGAAACATTTTGCGAGGAAGCGTCTTCTGATGTACATTTAGCAAGCAAATCGAGCAAAGGCCAACAAAGTGAATTCGATAACGCTAGCATGTAACTCAGGACGCCGTTTTCAATTTATTCCTCACTTGACTAGTTTCGAAGAGGGCATATTCATCAATGATGACGTAAGCTTACAAAAGCCAATGAAGCTTGGAACGTCTTTTTCATTTTAACTACCTCACCCGACTTTGACTTCTCAGTGTACGACAAAAAGCGAAAAAATAAAAATAAAAAATAACTAATTCAAACAACTTACCCTAAACTAATCTGTTATAAAGATTTCCATGAACATTCAGTGTCTTTATGGATCGCTGCGGCCACCGCCGGAAACGCCGCCATTACTACTATCCCATAAAACTCTGCGGTCTTATACTTGTGACCGGCATACCACTCCCGGGGGTAGCTGGGTGTTTTTAGGGTGGGGAGGGGTAAGTACTCATTCAACCTTTGCAGGGGAAACCTTTCAAAGCATCAGTGACCAGAAAACAGCTCGACTTGCTTCAAAAGGCGATTTTCCACTGATATTTTTAAAAAGTCGTGCTGCTACAGTGATTTAAGCATAAGCAAAGCATCCTTCTGTTTTCAGTATACCACTCAATTAACAAATGGATTACCAGGGGCTTTCACATGAAATAAGCCTTCCCTCTCTAATAAGCCCCACTCTTCAATAAGACTTTTAAAGTCATTCAAACATTGCGGGAGAGAATAATATAGGGAGCTTGAGCAAAGCACTTCAACCGGACGACGGTTTTTTTTTGCATTCTTGGGCAGTGGTTTTCTTTGCACCGGGGAATATTCTTCCTTGTCAAGTTTTCCGCTTAACTGAAGTGTCCTTCTTTTAATCCAAACCTTTCAAGTTTTGAACAAGGACAATTTTCAATCAATAAAACTTGTAAAAAAACTTGTCATCCACTTGTCAAGTTTTGCAATTTGTTTAGCTCGTGTAAGAGGGAATAGAAGGTTTCAATGGCAGTGAAGGCATCATGGCTGGTTTCGAATGGAGACCATATTTGTTTTCACATAAAAGCTGTTGAGTAAAAAGATTAAATCCTAGAACTAATATTTCTAAACTAAGACTATTTTAAATTCCTAAACTAGAATAAGACCAGTATTAAACTGCAAAAGATAAAAGCAACAACAACAACAACAGACTTACTACTACTACTACTACTACTACTACTACTACTGCTACTGCTACTGCTACTGCTACTGCTACTGCTACTGCTACTGCTACTGCTACTGCTACTGCTACTACTACTGCTACTGCTACTGCTACTGCTACTATAATCAATTCACAACGACGATTTTTAGCACAACACGGCGTTGCAATGTTGGAACAGTGTTGTAACTATTTGAAACAATGTCGCAACAATGTTGCAACGCTGTGTTGCGCTAAAAATCGTCGTTGCGAATTGTCTCGAGTAACATCGCCCGCAGCTAGCAAGGCTATTCGAGGTAGGACAATGAGTGCAAAATATTAAATTAAGACTAAGGCTAACTAAGGAAATATATAAAGATATTTATAAAGATATTCAGCTTTGTATGACCTAACTACATCTGTCTAATGTACCTTTTAAAAGAACAAGACCTGGAGTCCGCTTGTTTCACGCTTCATTCAGGAGCCAATCAAATTTGATGGGCTCCTGCTTCATTTGAAAGTTGTTCCAGGGCATAACACCACTGCTATGTTAAAAAGTAACCCTGTCACGGCGGAGATGGTAGTTAACCTGATCGACATTCCTAAAAAAAAGGGTTCTTAAGGCCGGGGGACGAGTGTGGTCATTTAGTGTTTCATAAGTTAATATTAATATTGACTTGCAAAGAGCCGCATTGCATCAAGTGCATCCCACAATAGAGAGGCAATTTAGATCGGCGGAGCACGTATCATGACTGCATCTGTAAGATCTTTGGCAGCACGCCGTAATTCTCGTGATTGTAATCTCTTTAGCTTAACTTTTAGTAATTGGATGCATGTTGCCGGTCCCACACAGAACAATAAATATTTATAGTCAGGCTGTACCAACCTCTCATAGATTGTGTCCGGAGAAGTGCTATCTGCACGAACAAACTTTTTAATAGTCTTCATGGCTCCTATGCCCGAGCTAGCCATATTACAGGGATCTTTTAGACATGAAAATCCCAGCAAAGTTTTTCACCCCTATCCTTAGGAACTTATATGTGTGCTAGTTTGTGATATAGGTTGATTTAATCACCCTTCGGTTTACCCGAAATTAACATACAGTTCAGAAGTCTAGGGCGCATACCAGACAATTCTGACTTCAGGAAATGGCAAAGAAACACCCCAGTTTCCCCAGCTCCAGTGCCAGAGAAATAATACGTTCATTCAAAAGCCACAGCGGTGATTACGTTTCGGGCCATGTTTCCCGCCTTTTATCAAATGCTTGCGGCGCCCTCGCTTTCGCTTCACGGAGGTTCGCGAGTTGAATCGCAGTTATTTAAGGAGCTGCGAGATTGTTGAAACCAGAAGAGAGTTTTCTTTTAGTATAGAAAAGTGAACACTCAGACTCCGGAAACTGGAACAGAATAGCTTCGTGACTTGCAACTAAAGAGGATTGTAGAGCTGCTTCAATGGGAAGGGTAACTAATAGTTCCCCAGTTCACGCAGTGAACACGTAGCCTCTCGATAACCTCTGCTCGCACGATGTGTAGCGGCAAATTTTAGCATTTTAGTACACTTTTTGTAAATGGTAATTCAAACAAACAGTGTTAGTGCTGTTGTTTTTGCGGCCTGCTCAACGGGGGAAGGCTGTGTGTGTAAATGTGCATGCTACGAGGAAATTCAGATAGGATAATCAGAGATGGCTATCATCCAAATGCTATAAAATGGTTAAGGCGATCTATCCAAATTAAAAAGCGGCAGCGCTATAAAAGTTTGCATCTGTTCGGTCATTCAAAACCGGCCTTAAGAATTTTTTAATTTCTTGGGCGGCTTTCCAAATTTTTCCTGAAAATCTCAGACTCAGATCAAACGCTGTACTTCGCAGGCATGAACTGGACTTAACAACAGTTTGAGTCGACGTAAATTGTTAGTTCGCCTGTTTGGTCAAAACCCTTATTAACTAGAAGAAACCGAACTTTAAAAAAGAAATCTCAGAAACTGCTCTTGTTAAATACGGCGTTTGATCCAGTTTTACAGTCCCTTGTACGTAAGTTCGGCTGATCTCGCCCCAGGAATCCAGGCCCGTATTTGACGCGGGATTGTATTTGGATCTGCTAAGGCGTTTTTTATAGCGCCAATTCCAGCCGTGAACAGCGCCTCAGCTCATCCAAAAGCAATCAGCTTTGCCTTTCAGCGCTGATGTGACTTCACCGGTTGAAAAGCCAAACATGGAGTCAATTGAGTTCGGCTCATTAACGGTGTTTGAGCCGGTCCTTTGATGTTTACGAATTCAAGTGATTTCTGATAGACGTAATAGCTCTTTCCATCACTATTTTTGGTGCTGGTCAATAGGCAAAAGGATAAGAACTGAGGATTTTGTAATGTCCTTTTAACTACCATTTTTTATTTGTATAACTTTTAAAACAAAAGTGAAAAAAAATTTATGATCAAGGTGAACAAATACAGAAATAAATATTGGATCCAAAGAAGCGAATTTCCATACTTTTAAAATGAGGAAAGAATACCTTAATCTTGGTCAATGATACGAAAATTTTAGATTTGCAAAACGTACAGTTCCACTTTCGACACGTTTCACGTCATTATTGCCGCTTGCTGCTGGTGAGGACATCTGCGGTCTACCGCATTCAATAAAATAACAACGATCTCTTTGATTAAACTATAATTAGCCATTATCGTCTTTAAGATAAAAAGTTCTTCATTTTCGGTTGTCTAGAATAAACAAACTGGACCGCGATTCAATCGCGTGCCCAGAGTCTTTTGGTGACCAAAAAGCCAGAACTGGGCTCTGGGTACGACATTGACCGCGATTCCTTGTATTTGCAGATTTTATCACGACAGTTGTTTGCCTCCACTCCCCCTCTTACCCCATGAGAAACCACGTGACATTGCTTTTATCCTGTCAGTCCTTAACAATTCCGAGGACAGCCAAAATTGGACGAGATGGCTGCCATATTGGCCTGGCTTGGGTTGTTCAAACGTTGAATAGCGCTCAGAGTACTCAGTATCCACCAGATAAATCACTATCCAGCGGATAAGTATTAGGGAAACCAATTGCGCTATCCACTCCACCGGATAAAGATTTATCCAGTGGAGTGGATAGCGTTATCCACCTTTTGAACAACTGGGGCCAGGTCAAGAACAAAAGAATTCCTCTCCACTGGGAAACTAAACTCAATTTTCGGGTAAATTCTTCGAAAAAACCTTATTGTATTGAAAACCAATATGGCCGCTTTCACGTGGTTGCAAACCAAGAATAGGACAAATAAAGCTAATATTATCATACTTTTTTACAAAAGAGCAATTATTGTTATTATGGTATTGCATATTGTATAACTAAACTTGTTATCTATTAATTTTTCTATTCCCTTATTAAGTTCTATTAGTTAAATACATCGAAATTTCTTAAAAAATTGTTATCATGTTATGTTATTTTTAGTGCGCACGGTATATTGTACAAACGTGTACATTTGTTTAAATTTTGGAATAAGTTCAGTTTAGTATTTGTAGTAATAAGCATGCAAAAACATACGCTAACGTGAAAATTTTGATTGTTATGGTTCATTTTTTTAATGCCGAAGGGCAAAGTATAAGTTGTTACACTACTACTCTACTTCAGGAGCCAGTCTACTTGCATTAATAAAAGTTAGTAATTTTATACATGACTTGTTGTACGATGGAAGTTCCGTTCGTCTAATATTGAACTGGAATAGTTTTCTCACTTCACACCCCACACAAGTGAAAAAAAAAAACGATTATCTTCCTGAGAAATGCATGTAAGTTAAGTGAATATAACTGGACGAAATGGTCTTCAAGAGAGAGGCTTTTAACACTTTGAGAGTTTTTCAACCTTTCAACTTAGAATTATAAGTTCGTGACGGAATTAGAAAGTATAAAATTCATGCATACTTGACTACATTACTATATATATATTGATGTTGCATCTAGTTCTCGTATTCCAATCTTGCATAGTAAAGTAACACGTGTTCTTTAAGTCATGCTATCTTTCTACTTTTTTCTCGGTTTTACAACCCTAGGCACGGTTTGTTTACAGTGGGCGAATAGCGCCCAACCCGACGTAGAAACAACTCGCGATTTTGCCTCGATTCCGGGTCATTTGGAAGAGCTTGGCGCGAAGAACACAAAACGTTCTGTCGAAGTGATTCAAAGTTTTCCAGACCCTGAAACATTTTTCAGAACATACGTGGACGGAAGTAAACCAGTTCTGATCCAAAATGGAGCAAAAATGTCGTCAGCATTTGAAAAATGGACGGATGAGTATTTCTTGTCGCTTCCCGAATCGAGCGAGCACAAAATCCAGGCGGAACAAAGAAAGAAGGAGAAGAGAACAGTTCCTCCAGAGGAAATGTCCTTTAGTGATTTTGTCAAGACGTACACGGAAAAGGATATCTATATGGTCAGCAGTGTTCCTGAATTTATAAGGTGGGTTATTGAAGTTAGTTCTGTTTAAAAATCATTGTAAATCTCGGTATAAAGAATTTGATTTATGCGTTTTTACTAAGATGAATGTCGTACTATTGTTGCACTGTTAATATCCGTCGTTTACAGTTGACTGATTTTGTCGTAATATCTTTTGTTTAGTTCCAAAATAGCTTGTTATTAAAGGAACTATGTCACAAGGATATGGCCGTTTAGGGTCACTTCTGTGCTAAAACTTAAGTTGGGCCAACTTTTTAAAGTTTTAGTCCGTGTCCATCATCATCATCCGAAGCAAAAGGAAACTGGAAGAGTTTCAATGCCTACAGTTAGCCTATAAAACAGCCGATATTTCGCGACGCTACCACTGGTTTAGCTTGGTTTCCCCGCGAAATCACGTCTGAGAAATGAGCGCAGAAATTCCATACTGATGATGCGTCACTACCCAGATCTGAGTACTACTTTTGATTGGTCGTGCCGCTTGAGAAGGTTGCTTCAATCAATCAGAAGCACTTCCCAGATCTGGATAGTAACACGTATGGAATTCTCCGCTCGTTTCTCAGACATCATTTCGCGGGGAAACCAGTGGTGGAAATGTCGGCTGTTTTCTCAGGCTAAAATATAGTCTAAAAAACCAAAACTGGACCATTGTTTTCGGATACCAAAACACTTTTTACCTTTTTAAAAATATAGCAAAATGACCGAAATAAAAGTTAGGCCACCGCTCAACTGCTAGTGGTTACCCGTACTAACTGTTCATCCTTCAGTCACGGATTACATATACAAAAACGGGAAATTAACTTTTTTAACAGGGTGTTTTACGATCCTGTGGGCTCCAAACGTCCTTTTCCAAAAAGACTAAGATGTGAAAATAAACCACCCCCGCCGTTTTGCCTCATTGTTGGGTAGTTATAGCACAAGAGGACTTTAATTAGAAAAAAACACTTAAGCTTTTTTCCGCGTTACTTTGTTTAGTGTATTCATTTACGTTTGTATTCAATCATGTGTGTATTTCTAGCCTAGCAACTAAACATAAGCGCAGTAATATAATCCATGATCAACAATGATTATGGTCCAGAGATGGAAATGATTATAGCAAATGTAGCAAAAAATGGCCACAGGGTTGGCGTAAATCCAAAATTCAAATAAAATGTTATTGCACGCAATAGCAAACATGGCAAATGTCTCAAAAAAAAGAAGCCGATTCCTCTGCATGAAATTTTCTGTGCCTGGCTTGGGGCACAAGCCAGTAATTACTTTTTTATTTTTATATCATGTAGGAAAGATATAGTACTTCCTCCCCCTCTGTTGTGCAGAGATATCACGGAAGCGGACATGATAGCCGACGCGGTAAGTAATAACCAGCTGATATCAGTGTAATATTATAACAATATGCATAATATGTGCTCAAGTGATATGGTTGTGCGCGTGCGTAAGGTATTGGCCAACAGGGGATTACTGCGCGGCTGTGTAGTGTGACCATTTGGACCAAGGGTAAGGGAGCTTAAGGGATTGGACCTCCGTACGGAGCCTCTCCGTATAATTTTTTTGTTTATCCCCCAGGACTTATTGAACTCTTTCAGTGTTATTGTCCTTCTTACAGTATATTCTCTCTTATTACAGGTGATGTGGTTTAGCAGTGGAGGAACCAAGTCTGTTTTACACCTTGACGATGGACTTGATAATATCAACTGTTTGTTTAGAGGGACTAAGGAACTATTATTCATTGATTACCAAAAGTACAAACACGTGGTACGCTAACTCATTTAACATCGTATTTTATATACTACATTTACAATACATCCTCTAGAATGGCCCGCTGATAGCCAGAGGGAGGCGCTATTTTGTCCAATGGGCCATTTCCGAGTTGTCCCAGCCTCTGTTTGAAAGCGAGGCTGAGTAAATGAGTTTTTAATCCTCACGCAAATAAAAATCATTTTCCCAAGAAAGGTTTTACGTTTAGCCTCGTCATGAGAGTTTTTTGAACTCGGAAATGGCCAGTTCCCCCTCCCACGTTGAGTACTTCGAAAATACTCCCAGCTCGTTCTGATATAGGCTTTCAAAAAAGTCCTTCGTTCGATTCTGCGTCGCTCGGTTGACCGCTTTGCGGCCTAAAGAGCTCGCTCCGCTCGCTGGGAAGTTCGTGAGTTCGATATGTAGCAAGACTATAGTTCTGATAGGACGCCATCTACCGTCGACGCCATAAGTGGATTTAGTTTGTGGTTGGTTATCTTCGTTGATTGCTCCGAGAGGTTTTTCTCCTTCCGGTTTTCTTATCTCCTCAAAAACTAATATTTTCAAATTCTAATTCGACCAGGAATCATGTAGACAAAGAACCACTACGTGGATTGCTGCCTTTGAATTTTTATTCATTGTTATTCATCTATTATTTACGCTTCTGTCGAGTACTTTACATGACGATACAGTAGTCTTATACGGATAGTTTGGCTTTAGAAAGTTGTTCAGGGTGGATTTTATTTCAGCTCTCCCCAGGACATCTCAAATTTAGAGAGGAAATCGTTGAAAAAACTTGTTTTTAAAACATATTTTGGATTGATGAAGAAATGTTAGACTCCTGAACGATTTTCATAATTGCATAATTATCAGTTCCCGGGTTGATTACGAACAAATGACCAGCTCCCAGTTGACTCGCCAGCTCAATTGGTTAGTGCGCATGCGCCTCACCGGTATCACGCGCAGTGCTCAGGATTTTGAAAAACCTTGAATGAAACCGAATCCCGACAAGCCTGAGATGTTTTCAGGCCTTGTTTTTGCAACAGCATAAGGTGCGTATTTAACTGGGATGATCTTCTCTGCATTTATTTCCTGCTTCATCCCGCAATTCAAATATATCAGTATATTAAATCATTCCTTGATAAAACAACGACATGACACCGGTTCTTCACTCAAGATATCTGTACCCTTTATAATACCAGTTATTCTGGATTAAAAATGTAGTTTTTCCCTCGGAGATTTAGGACCCTATGGCTGTTTTTTGATAAACTCTAAATCATGGTTGTGATAAAGTCTTTGAAACCCTCTTGAAAAACATGCAATTTGGCTAAGCTAGCCAACATAAGACTAAAAAGGTTTCTCTCAGATAAAAAAGAGGCCAACATTCATGTATCTCGGACTAACAAAGCTTGGCCAATAGAGCGGCTTTTATTTAATTTTCTGCGTAAACAAAAAAGGCTACTTCTAGCCCGATCTTGCCTGCTGGGTAGCCAAAGAGAATTAGCTTCAGCTAGGAATATGATAAAATAACCTGAAACGCATATTCCAATATAAATCTAGTTTAATCAGTGTGAATGGGTTTTTAGATTCTAAGACGAGTACGACAACAAGTACGAGATTTCCTCAATACTAAGAAGTGCTCGCGCGTAAACCAGCGTCATTTTGGCGGGAAAACGTGGTAGCCGTCGTCACTCTAGTAAGAGTTTTAACGAGAATGTCGAAGTTGGCGGAAACAAGTCATCAAATGTTAGAAATTTTATCATTTTGCGATCGGGAGAGGGAGTAACCTCGTTCACTAAAGATAAAACCGTGCTAGCAACAGTGCTTTTTCTAGTGAAAAATGGTGAAATGAAGCTTTCCGGGAAGTCTATATTTTGAGAATACGGGAAAAAACTTTCAGGCATATCTCGTACTCTTAAAAAGTCGTCCTCGTCCTTGAATCTAAAGGTCTCTATTAGCTTTGTAATAACGAATTTTTCTAAATATAAAACAATATTTCCTTAAAGGTTCCCATTGATTTTCCGGCGGATGGCTATTCCGGTGTGGACGTAGACAGGTATATATATGAAGGCTATAAACTTTTATTTTTGCCAATCCAAAATATTCCTTTCTTTTTGATTGGCTTAAGTCCCACAGCTAGTTCTTGATAGCTAGTTAGAGTTGGTGAAATTTGAAAGGTGTTTGCTTTTATTTTGCGATTGTTGACGACAATGGTATAATATCAGATAGGATATCATCTGAACTGTTTGGTGGAGTTCCAAAAAAATGGCGGACGATTACGCACCTTATGCGTAGATGAAATAACCGAGACAGAACATTACATACTGCACTCAAAAAACAGACTACCAAGTTAGAAAGTTCTAATCGCTGAAGTCTAAGATAGAATCTCCAGCAGTTCTCGGAAAGTCAGTTTTTAAGAAGGATAAACTCATTCTGACCGAGAGAGAGTCCCATGATTCCATATTGTTCTGACCTTTAAATATTTAAATTGCAATTTATTTGGTGTGCGTAATGGGTGACAGTCGGGAGAAATCGGATGTGCTTAAGCAGGCGGCGAGGAGCCCGGTCATGCTCATATCGTCGCGATATTTTTTTAGGTGCTTTAAAACGAAAGCAAGAATTAAGTTTGTGATCTAGCTTATCACTTTTAGTGTTTGGCACAATCTAACCGCCATGATAAGCTAGCAAAAAAATTAGTTCATTCTCGCAAGGAGACTAGTCTAAGGTAACCCTGTTCTTGCCCCAGACCCTCGATCATGTTTCTCTTTCCTGGGGGCACGAGTTTCTAGGGTGGAGAATGTAGATTTGCGAGTAGCTTTATCGGTGTTGTATTTGTGTCTTTAGGGTGGACTTTGAGAAATATCCTGGACTTATTGACGTGGAATATTACAATGTGACTATGCAGGCAGGGGATTGTCTGTTCATTCCCCAAAGATGGTAATTATTCTATTAACTTGAGATCTAGAAAAACTGAATGTAAAATAAAACGCCGAATCATTGTCAGTCCGAATCATCTTTTCACGCAGTACATTTGAATTACCGAGTGATTTCGAGGGACAAACAAAACACTAAGAACAATAATAAACAATTGAAATAAGTAGTAAAAATTAAGTTTTAGAGAATACAATTTTGAAGGTGTCCTTACTTTTGGCCAGAGAATATTTTACATTTTGAGCTGTTTTGGATAAGGTGCTTAATGAATTCTGATAGATACACAAAAAATATTGTAGTCGTGAGAATCGAATATTGCAATCATTGACGTTGCAAAATTAAAGAAGATTCTCCGAAAGTATTGTTCACGCCAATTTACGACTGTCTCGTGACATTTTGCGAAAAGAATAGGTACTAGGCCTGCTTTATTTGTTGCTGCCCTGTCCACACTAGTTCGTTTTCGTTGTCATCGAAAACGCATCGATCGATTCGTGTCCACACTACCGTTTTCATGCCATCTCGACTGTCCACAAAACGGTATGGAATTGCTCGTTGTGACGCAAGTTGAACTCTTTGCGCATGCTACAATCCAACGCGCCTGCGATATTTTCGGTCGTTCTTTTCATTCGATGCGTTTTCGACCGTCTACACTAATACGATATGTATGCGTTTTCGTTTTGATCCACTTAGTTTCACAAACGTTTTCAAATCGATGCGTTTTCGATGAAAACGCTCAGCGTATTAGTGCGGACGGAAGGCCTAAACGCGTCGAATTGTATGCGTATTAGTGTGCGCGGGGCCTAAGGACCCTCTTCTTTTACCCTAGACAATGATTCCACTGAAACTCGGTAACAACTGGTAAATTTGTTGATGCTGAGAATGTCTAAAAACCTGACACTAGCAATATGAGTTTGTTTTGCTTTTGAAAGGTTTCATCAAGTTCGGTCGTATGGACGAAACATAGCTGTGAATCTATGGTGGCATCATTTTCCGAAGTTCATACCACAGAACTGCGATGGAATGGAACCGAATCAGACGCTAGAAAAGTTCAATTTTACCTCACTGGATGAGTTAATGGAGTCAAGAGAACAAGACATGTTGTAAGTACGAGTGAAGGTGAACTTTTACTCCAGCTTTATTTTTTATGTGCGCATGGGGGTAAATTTTAACTGATTTTACTAATGGCTGATTTAAATAGAGACAATATATAAAGGGTAGCAAACATAAATTAAAAGTTGAGAGAGGTATTTAACTTTTATGTTTACGCGCGAGAATGGAAATTCACCTTAAAAGTAGTTATTCAAAGAGTCTGTACGGGCGGACTTCCGTACGCTGACATCATAGGCACATTTTCTGGGATAGATAGGTTTCCTGTCCATTCTCTTTTAGGTATGGGGCACCCCTGCGGCTATGACACTCCGCTATGACGAGGAATCCAAAAGGTAACCTCGTTCTTGAGGAAGGAAGAGAACTTAAAGGAAACCCTGAGAACGAGGTTGTCCAAAAGAAGGCGTGAAATTGTTGAGAACAATTTGCTGACTTTTCCATTTGTAACAGACGCTTGGTTTTCAAATACTGAAAGCAGAGGCTAAACGTTCGAGGCGCGAACTGGCGTGAAAATGAAAAATAATGCGTCTTGTTCGATTACATGTATAGTAATTTCAATTACTATACACGCAGGCGTAAATAACTCCTGGACATCAAAAATTACCCCATAATTTTCATATGCAATTATTATAAATAGCTTGTAAGACCACTGTTCGTGACCAATCAATTTTCAGAAATTTATCAGTTAGTAGATCAATATTATGATATCACAACTGAATTAATCAGAAAGGAATAGAGTCCCAAAGTATATGAAAAGTATTATTATTATTATTATTATTATTATTTAATTTTTTTCCAAGCAAATTGCCTGATCGGCATCGGCGGTGTACGGAGACTGTTACCATACACGCCACTCCTTCATTGAGAACGGGGTGTCTCAGTTTATGAACGTATATGAAAGTTTGATCTTCGATATCGCTAGGACGACTTCGTGAATATTATGCTCTTTAGATCCGTGTCTAGGGTACGGGTCTTTTCAAAAATGTGCTTAATTTACATCAACAATAATCATCAAAACAAAATAATCAAGAAGAAATAATATTCGTTGAAAAATTGTCTAGCACTTAAGAACTGCAAAATGACCTTAAATAAATCATTAGACCCGAGGAAACCAAATATGTTTCTGAAGATATATTTTAATATATTTCGGTCACTATGGTGCCTAGCTACGCTGTACAAAGCAAAAGAGTCAGCCTATTTTGGATGTTCTCTGCTTAGCGGAATATGATTTATAACCGTGGCCGCTTCTCTACTGTGAAAACTATCGTAAGATAACAATGTAATAATCCATATTGGTTTATAAAACAAGTTGAAAATATATACTAACTTCTTTCTCCGAAGGAAAAGGGGTAGCCATACGGTTCGTCTTGGTGATCACCACACGTTAACCAGTTCAATTGTCTAAAATTGGTCTACAACACCTGTTACTTCTGTTTTCGTTGTTGAATGGCTCATCCCTTTGAAGAAGGACAAAAAATGTTTTCATTCAGTTATTTCGATCACTTTGACTGAACTAGTTTATAAGCACGAAGGGAACTTACAGTCTCATTTCTGTCACATACCGGTCGCTTACGAGCCGAGATCACGCCGGGCCGAGCGCTAGCAAAGATCATTGTTCACTCGTGCCAGTCTCGACGAGCCCGGCTGATTTGGTTATTTAACGCTGAAGATCACCTCTTTGACTTAATGGAATTATTGAAAAGGAAATGCTGGACAATTGAAACAGAAGTTTTCTAAATTAATCTCACTGGTACTGATGGTTATACTAAGTATTTTGCTGGTCACTTTGAGTTTGATCAAATGTTTGTTTGCTAGCTCTTACTATCGTACGCCATCTCCACCCTTTTTATTGTTCAATAATTGTGTCTACCTACTCGTTTTCTTTATTGTTATCATTATTACTAATGTTTTTATTTCATTTTTTTCTGGAACGCGTAGTTTGTCCTGTCGATGCCTTTTCCATACCTGTTGAGGAACGCTCGTAAACAAATCAGTCTGAATAAAATAATTGCGATTATGGGTTTCTGCCACTAATTCATGCATATTGTTCAAAACTAGTCTAACAATGTTTGAACAACTTTTTGCAGAAACCATTTGCAGAGCTATCTTCGAAAGATGAACGAAATTTCGTACAGGATATTTGTAAGAAGATTAAGAAAGGTATTGTCAGCTGAAGATTTTTTAGGTATATAAATAAATTCTCCACGAGCAGGTAAACAGCTTTTTATAAGACATTATTCCGGTATTATGTGGAAAACACCATAGGCAAAGTCGTAACGTGAGAAAAAAGTTCCGTCTCGCACAAGAATTTTTGGTACATGACATGACTGCCGTAATAAAGTCATGTGAAGAGGACCTGGGGATACTCAACAAAGTGTTATACTGAGAGGCTTCTCCCCGAGGCTCAACCCCTCACCCTTTTATATACATTTTTTACAGCAAAGGTATACCCCTATCGTATACCTTCTATTAACAACTGAAATGGTACCCCTTTCACATACCCTATTTTAGAACTTTGCATCCCATTTAAGTGCTGTAAATGCACTGTATGAATATGAATAAATCACAAAACCACATCGTTTTCTCGACTTTTTCACAGCCATAAAATGCATCTTTTAGCCCTTTTCGGCCTTTTTACAGACCGAAATGACAGATTCCCTACCCTTTCATATACCTGATCAGCCTAAAATAGGTACTCCCTTCGGGCGGAGCCACCCCGTACAGGGGGAGTATTCCCCCGGGGGAGAAACAAGCGATTGTATTTATAAAGGTTCAGGAAAAGGTTTCTGAAGTCTCTGAGGTGTAAAAATGTGAGCTTTACTTAGACCTTTCCTAAATTTTCAAGAAAATGTACTCGAAGAGACGTTCGGAGCTCGAGGAGTTTCTCGAAGTCGTTTTTCATAGTAGGGCACCTTCCTAAAACTCCTCCTCCATATTTTTCGCTGAAAATGATCGGCAAAGTACTTGAAAAAGGGGTGGTATCTTAGGTATCTTACATGTATACTGTAAACGATCTACTAATGGTCCATATCACTCTTCAAATATCAACCTCGACGTCAGAATACTCATTCAGGGTCATTGTCTTACCATCGTTAGTCGTCTGTCCTTTGAACTTTACTTTGAATAAGATGCCACGCGAAACCCTTGTTAATCAAGCAAGAAACTGACTAAATTGAATGATTTTGCTCCTTTTTTCTATTTCCTGAAATTTTTTAATAATTGTCATGTGGGCTTCTATTAGACAGGGGCGTTTATTAGAGAGGGACGTCCAATACAAACTTTAAAGCGGAAGGGAGGCGTTTATTATACTGGGAAGAGGAGTTTATTTAAGAGAGGGCGCTTATTAGATCATTACGGTTTGCCTGGGAAAGCTGGGTTTAATCTCTAGTTTTACTGACTTTTTCTTAGGATCCTCTGTTATTTGACAACGACTTGACAGAGTGGACTGAAGAACTGAAGGCAACAGCTAGGAAGGTAACAGAGCAAGGGTGTTAAGTTCAAGAAGAATTTAGGAATTTAAAGTGTTGGGACTACGGGAGGTGTAGCTATTTTTGGCGTGAAATTCAGCACTCACTAACGATCCCTCAGTTGACGAACATGGGATTAAATACTACATTAGCTCCTCGGAACGTGTACAGTATTAAAAAGAACAATTTCGAAAGAGTTTGCCTTAGTTACAGATTCACTGCGGTCAAACGAGAGAACTTCCTGCAAAAGCGAGGGAAAGTACTTAAAAGCTCAGGTTGCTACTTTCACTGTTACAAGCTTGGGATATTATTGGTTTGCAGTCTTCCTTTAATTAACTTTTTGTGAGTTTACTCAAAACGTTCTTAGTGTTTAAAAACGGAAACTGGTGTTATTGTATACGTATGCTACGAATGATACCGAATAAAATTGCAGAATATAAAACAAGATAACGGCTTGCATTGGATGTTTGAACTCGATGGAAGTTATAGAGGTTCAAATCGCTCAAATTCCTCATCAGTGGTTTATTGTTATCCTTTTTCAAGTTGTTTAGAGTAATGGATGTGGACCGAGACAAGCATTTTTCTGTTTCTGACCTTCAAGTACTTGAAGAAGAGGATAACAGGGTAAGTGGTCAAGCTCTCGGGAAAAATACATCATTTTGGAACAGGTTCCTATTATTGCAGCGGTTGTTTAGTACTCGCGTTTCCCCTCACGTCGTATTTGCCAACTGGTTCAGTACTGCCTCGTTCTGGGGGCCTTTTCTCTCTGGCCTACCGACCAATCAGTTCAAAACAAACTCAGCGATCCTGAACGGTTATAAAAAAAAAACATTGAGAGCCTTAGTTTCACAATTAAGGTATGAGTTGATCAGTTGGTAGATCGATGATCCTTTTCTCTCTGGCCTACCGACCAATCAGTTCAAAACAAACTCAGCGATCCTGAACGGTTATAAAAAAAAAACATTGAGAGCCTTAGTTTCACAATTAAGGTATGAGTTGATCAGTTGGTAGATCGATGAATCTCGACCCCACTAGATTGCTAGATAGACAAATTGATCGGTTGAAAAGAACAATAATTGTTTAGTCTTATTGAAAATTACCCCACTATATAAGCCAATCACAATGGTGAATTTGCGCCCTTCGATGGCCAGGATTAAAACGAATTGCAAAAAAGAAAGAAAAAAACTCCTATGTTGTCGAAAAAAAACCGAAAATATTCAGCTGAGCTAATTAACCAAAAAATGTGGAACTCGCATTGACATAACCCCTTAGAAGGGAAAAAATATTATTTTAGGGAGAAAGTCGAGTAAATGAAAAAGGTTTGTACCCAGCAACCTGGTTTCCATCCGGCCGGTATACAGAGTATAACAAAAACATTGTGTATTTTGTTCCTCAAGAATGAAACTGGAGCTGATCATGAGTTCGTTGGCGTGATCATATGTGACCCGCAGATTAATAATGCTGTAGTTCGCCTTCATTTCGCATTGTTTGCTTTTATTTTTCTGCAGGGGAAGATTAAGGAAATTATGAATGATTTCTATCGGATGGCTGACTTGATCGACAAGGAACGGGAGAAAAATAACGAGGAAACTAAGAATGGAGTTAGTACGGAGAAAGAAAATGATGACAACTTGGGAGATGGCGATTATTATATTAAACCAGTTTCCAGGAAGACCACGGGCAAAACCTCTAAAGACGAACTCTAAGAGTCCAGTGCATTTTATGCTTTTTTAATTAAAATGTTAAGATGAACAATTAACCCTCATGGTCATTAGTCTGTTTTAACTACAATTAGCTCTGTATATTCCTAAGTATTATGCTCGGGCGGGGGCGATGAGACTTTGTGCGAAAACCCTCAAAGAAAGCTCACTTCTTTAATCCTTTCAAATTACCAGCCAGGTTTACCAGCTCAGTCTGAGTGGTTTTGCTTGCGCCCCTGGTCTCTTGGTCTTGGTTATTGTAACACAATCATTCGCAGCTGAAGTCAGTGCAGATATATACGTTAGTTTGAAGAGTTGCCCATCATCCGGCCTCTAGAGACCTCTATACTGAATCAATTAACTCAATCAGCAACTGACAAATGTAGGAACCGGTTAAAATTTCTCGAACTCATTCACCCCACTTTAAGGGTTCTTTTCCTGTAAAAATCGCAAGTATTTAGAAATCCAAAGTTCCTCAGTCAATCATACACCTCCAGTAATTGGCTGAGAGTATTTGAATCTGACTTAATTTTTATATGAAACGCTTGGACCACGAGCCGATGAATTGGCGGAGCAGATTTCAAAGTGCAGGGGCCGATCGACTTCTTTTGAAGAGTAGTTGGGGGGTGTACATGTAGGGTAGTGGACTTTTAAAATGGTTTACCTGGTGCCGACTCAATATGTTTTAATACAGTTACAACTCATCAACCACTTTTTTTTAACTGGTTAAACAAACGAGAAGGAGCTAGTAACAAAAAAAGTGTAACCATGCACAGCAGCATTATAATTTTTGCGGGTAACATTTACTTGAAAAGTTTGTCCGTTCTCTCCTTGCGGCTGTTCGGAACCCCCTTTAGTCATTGTTGAACAGAGCCATGTTTTTAACCTTCAAGCTGCCGAAAAGGACCTTTTCCTGCTGCGGTGATTGCAGGATTTACCAGCAGAAGCTTGCAGATAGGGACAATTTCAATTATCATGCTCTGCTGAGGTAATTCCAAAAACTTCTTCATGTTGTCTATAATGTCATCGAGTTCAATTTGTTTTAAGAAATCGTAGCTCCGCGGAGATTTAAGAACCTTGATAAAAAAATACACCATTGTTTGTGCATATACTACATCATCTGGCTGGTGAAAACGCAGAAGTCTACGACTAAGTGCAGTTTTGTAAATATAGTCGTTTTGAGGCTTACCATATGATACAGGAACGAAACGGACCAATCATAAATTTGGATGCTTCGGCGAGGTCCGCCAGTCGAATATTCTTATTCCATCAAAGATTCCTTTTCATTTGAAAACACGTATTTCTTAATTTTATTTTATTTTTTTCAAAAAGTGGGTGGGGGGTGGGCGGACCCCCCAGCCCCTCCCCCAACCTCGTTCTCAGGGCTTTTCCCTTCCCGCCCCACCCATTTTTTAAGGGAAAAGCCCCGGGGACGAGGTTGCCCCTCCCGATGCGCGGGCCCTGAATTTACTAAAACAATAATACTGTAATGAATTATCAAGAGCAATTATTGGAATTATTTCCTCTTTTTCGCTTAAAACTTATGATTATTGAAGCCTAAACGTCTATCTTGAATGTAAACAATGGTTGCTAACCATTTACATGGGCAAACCGATCGGTCCACGGTTTAGAGGTTTAGGCAAATGGTGCGCAAAATTCACTTGATGATCTCCATCTCCACTGTAAGGTTCTGGTTTTTCAGCCTCTCCAGTTCCAAGAGAGATAGGCCATTTGCACTAAGAGGTCACGTGACATCATTTAAATGGACATAACAGTTTTATGATTTGGCCTTCGAAAAGCGATCAGTGGGTCATATCTTAAACAAAATAATAGTAATTTAGTTTTTCAAACCCGCACAATGGTCCATGCAAGGGTCTTCATTCAAGCAAATTAAACTCAGCAAACTGAATCATTAGAAAATACAGAAAACTGCACATAGGATTTGTTTTGCTCGCTTCAGTCAAATCCAGCTCCAGCAATTGTTTACGGGTAAAGAGTCTAATGTTTTGGAGTCACTGCCGGCAGTTGTCGTTCTCCGCTACTTCACAGCGAGTGAAAGGAAAATTTGCGTACAGAAAGATAACAAAACTATGTAATTAAAACTGAAAAAAACTAAAGAAAAAAAGCTCTGACTATTATTACTTGAGCAACAGAAAAATGATTGAAGTAGTCTTTTCTTCTCGAGTAAGCTTGTTGGCCTTCTAAAGTTCCGAGGAAGTTTTAAACGCTCAAGTTTGTTCACACGCAAGCGTAACAGGGGTCTTTTTTGCATGAGCATGCGCGACCGCTGACTTGTCAAAGAGCACGCGACCACTGACAGCGACCGTGCTGCATAGTCATAGGAACCAAATTGTTCACTTTGAAAGCTTGCTTGAGATTGAAATGGTAGCAGGAACTTAGGAAAAACCTTCGTTGTACAAAATAAGTAAAGATCTGTTGATTTAAAGTGGAGACTGATGCGCTGAACGAGGTGAAAGAGCAAGTTT
>CALNXI010001880.1:0-12665 GCA_942486025.1 Porites evermanni | reverse complement strand
GTGACTAATCTACGTCTCGTGTGCTTTCAATTTTGTAGCTTTCAAGTGTTGGGAAAATTGTAGAACATATATTAATTCATTGCTGAACTGAACATCGGCTTTCGCGCACTTCGAACCCACTCGCTGAAATTTGCTATGTTTTTTTTTAATATTTCTCTTCCTTTCCAATCTCAAAAAAAAGAAAATTGAAAGTGTTTACTTGCATCAACAAACGTTTCTGCACTTTGTTTAGACTTTGATGAGGTCAGCGCAATCCTCCAGGCACTACATATACGCGCGCCGTTGTCCAGGTCAAGTGGGGAGATGAAATTTGATAGTAGCTCGTGTATGTTAAAGCCGGTCTACTTCGCTTTTGTTAAGACTATGTTAGAGTTTTTTTTGCAAACTACGCATTTTGTTAAATCACGAGCACATTCGCTAAGACCAATGAGCAAATTAATCGCTATGATTGCTTTGAGACGCGCCATTTTGATGAAGGCAAACCCTGTAGTAAGCCTCCATGCACATCGCTTGTTCAGCGGTCGCGCATGCTCATGCAAAAAAGACCCCTGTTCGCAAGCGTTAGCATTACGGTTTTTTGAAATAAGACAAGGATAAAGCTGGTTCTGCAAAGGTAAATAAATCTGGGCATGTAACAAAACTAACCGTAACTACTAATAACAGAATACAAGCGGGTTTTAATTCAGTCCGGCGAAAGAAGGCGAAGCACTGGACACAAAATCAATCCACAAATCGAATGCACAATTATCAGAAAAATACAAACCTCTTTGGAAATGTTCAAAACGTTTTATTCCTGCTCAGACTGACGGAGGATCTGTTTTTACTCTAATATTGGTTGTTCTGAATCCAAGTAATTTTCAAGTGACGAAAAAACAACGACAACAACAACAACAACAAAAAAAGCCTTTACAAGGAGCAAACGCCACACCTCGTGTATTTCATTCAGTCTCAGTCAGAACTCTCACAGAACGAGACAAACAAACGCAGGCGATAAGGGATGCGCAGACTTGCGCAGAACGTTTTTCCGCCCTGAAAGACCAACATTGACGTCACGTAGTCTCCAGTCTATGGCGCGGCCATTTCAGAACCGTTTTCGTGAAGTTTTCGGAAATGCTCGGATTTTGATCTTTTATCTTTCTATAAAGGCTTGGGAAGAAAAATCTTTACCCAAATCTCACTTAGGGTGGTTCTTTTTAGTGTTTGGTGAAGGTAAAGCGACAAAAGAAAATATGTCAATTTTTTGGTTCATTTGACCTTTAAAATTTCAGGGTCGGCCAGCGGGGGTAGTGGTATACCAGTATACCCGAAAAAAATTCGCCAAAATACCCAAAAATACCCAAAATTCATCCAAATATACCCAGGTATATTTTCAGGTATACCTTATACCTGAAATTTAAAGAAAGTGATATACCGAATAGCCGTATTTAAGCTGCAATATACCGTATACCCGATTTAAAAAGCCCCTTTGAAATGAAGACCGAAAAAGATAGCAAGGATGGAATAATGAAATTTTTTCAAACCAGGGAGAAGAAGAAGAGGAAAAACTCAGTCTTCGGGACATAAACATTGATGATTTTAACAGTGATTAAGATTTTTTCATCCTGGAAGGCCACAAAACATTTGTTTGGATGTTTACGTTTAGCTCCTGGAAGAAAGCGATCGGGAAGTTCTCACTTTCAATTAATAAGATTGGGCTTACGAAGGTGTAACACCCAACCATGCTGTATTTTGTGGACAGAATATAACCTTGATAGTATCAAAGGTAGGCAAATGTGGTATGAAAATAATCCTCAGTAAATTTGCGTTAGATTTAGACTCCAGCAGTAATTTTCATGACCAAATTGGAAGGTCAGTACACTGAAAACAATTAAGGTGAACTTGTTAATTATTATTTATTAGTTACTTATCAATAAAAAGTGGCTTGGCAGATAGCCCAAAGTCACTTGTCTACCAGATGTCCAAAGTTTATGTTGATACCTTAAATTTCAAGGAAGATGCAGTGCATTTAACAATACCAGCCTTAGATCTTAAAACGTACAAAAAATAAATTCAGGTCTTAAAGGGTTAAAACAAGATAGAGTATTTGTCTGAAATACTTGGTAGGTATGGGGGCTTCTCCTCCATAAAAATACTCGTGTTCGTGACACGGTGGTTACGCAATCTTCGTGCCGTGTAGAGGCAAAGCTCTTAAGGTCAGATAACTTCCTTTGCGATTAAGTGCAGGAGTCGTGTGTCGCCTGACGCCAATTTGTAAACCAAGTTTAGGAAGGAGAGGGAAATTGACCTAAAAAGTAAGGAGGATCGGCGAGAAATTGGCTGACAGAGATGATCCCCTCCTTCTGGTCACTATTACTGTCTCTTACCAAAGTTATCCAAAGACATGCTTTGTTAACTGAATCCATGCGTTCTGGCGACTCAGCAACAGCGCCTAAAACACCAATTAACAAATAGGTTTAACTTAAACGGGGAGTTAAGTTACCAAAACATTTCAAATCAAAGAAAGCCTATCGTCAGCTCGTGGGAACGTTGTTTAGAAAATGATCAAATGGTTATCAACTCTGGTTTTCCCACAGTAAATTGTAGGAAATAATAGAAATTCAGATTGTTTATCCATGTACAATATATTTAATATACTATCTTTGTTTATTGCACGTTATTAAATAACAGTTATTTAGGTACATATTTATAGAAAAACAACAAAACAAATAAGCAGACAAAACAAGCCAAAAACGGGAAAGAAAGAAAGAAAGAAGATAAAAAAAAAATTGGTACAAAGGAGGACTTAAGCCCGGAACCTTCGGCTATATGCGACCTTACTTTACCACTACACCACGAAGGCTGATTACGTTACTCTGGCGAAAACTCTTTAACTTAATGCGCTATCCATAGAACTTCCGCCAGCAAATTCGTTCAGTATGATCGAGCCGCATTAACCGAGCTATTGACAGTAAGAAAACAATGTCAACGCATTTCATGGCAACGAATGAATAAAATAACATGTGCTTTACAAAGCCGATACACCTCGTCAGCGAAGTAGGAGGCAAAACATATGTTTCCTTATCTCGATTTCTGGTGTTATTTTAAAGCTAATGGTCAAAATCACATCCATTTTCGGCCCATACAGGTTCTTAAGAATTGCATGGCATGACATTTTTTTACTTTCAGATGACTTTCCAGCAAGCTGGAATTTGTATATCCCCCGTGATCATTCGGAGTCAGAGGAGTAATTGCTCAATTTCTGGTCAAGTTTAACGCTTGGACGAGTCAAAGGCTTTTGAAATCCAATCCCCAAGTTAACCATCGTACTTATTTGAAAGACTCCTACGTGTCTTAAATTTGGTAAGACCTCTAACCGTGCTGTAGAAAATTTGCCATAAAGAAAACTCTGAGTCTGAGCAGCGAACGCCGAACGATGCACGCTCTCAGCGAAGAATTTGATCCCACCGAACTTCGGAGAGCGCGTGCTTCTTCGGAAGCGATAGATCTTCGCACTCTCGAGTTCGAACCCGATTAATTACGAAGTCCGTCTACTACGAGTGAGCGAGTGACTCATTTGCATATCTCTGTCCCTGCAATAACTCGTAGTACGCTCGCGCGTCCCCACGAGTTAAAAACGATATTGAATTTTCAACAAGTCTATCTCGATTTAATTAAACTCAAAAGCCAGTAAAAAGCTTGTTCGAAAACGGCTTGTCAAACGACCGATACACCGGATTAATTCACAAATGGATACTCCTTCCGCTGGAAGATCAGCCCTCTTCTAGTCGCAAACTCCCGAGAGCTCGGTGAGAGACGTCTGGATCAACAGTAGCAAAATCAGTTTCTTTTTACTTAACAGTATTGCAAACAACTGTATCTTGACAACTTTGATGATGGAACCTGTTAATATAAACGATTATGATCGACCGCACGCAAACGAACAAGAAAGCTCTCTGATATACGTATAGAGACGGTGCGGGCATCCAGGCTCTGATGTTAATACGCTTAAATTAATAGTTTGCAAAGCAAAATACTAAATCAAGGACGGATTTTAAGGCGTTTGTAATTTCCTCACCTGCTCCGTAAGAAAAAACACGTTTAGCAAATCTATGAAGCTTAATTTTCCGCCATACTGCTGGCTACCATATCGCCTCTCAGGCAAAATTCTTACGAATTTGGCCACACCTCGTTGCCTTACCATTTGATTACACATACTTAAAATTCAGCTGGCGTAATCTACAAGGACAAATATATGGGAGGCCATATCATTCAAAAGTGATACGAATGCTTGATTGCTGATCAAGATCACGATCGCTATGATTGAGTTTTTCGATCGGTGGTTGAGAATGAAGATCTTTATGGTTGAGATTATCGATTGATTAATGAGAACCACGATCGCTATTATCTAAACAGGGTTTGTATACAAGAAACACAATCGCTGTGATCGAAAGAAAGATCGGTAATGAGCTCTGAAGATCTATTTATTTATTTTATTTTATTTATTTATTTAGTCTCTCACAAAACCCTATACAAACTTGAAGCTTATATGAGTAGGCTTCCTTCAACTACCTAATGAACTAAATTTATGGCTGAGTGCAGAGTGAGCAAGATCAGAAAATTAAGCGACAGATTGGCTATCAGTGAGATAATTCTTTAATTTTTTTCAAAAAACAAATATAGAAGGAGAGCTAATTAGTGAAATAGGCAATGAATTCCAGATTTTAGGTCCTCGGTAAAGGATACTGAATTTAGCTTTATTTTGTTCTACAAGAATGAGGTCTATACTGATCGAGAGGCTAGTCAAATTTCGTATTGATGGACTTGATTATTACTTAAGAATAAGTCACGAAAGCTACTAGGCAAAAGATTATGGTGATAAGAATACATAAAAGTAGCGACAGAAAATGAATTAATACTAAATATGTCAAGGACTTTGAGCTGGCTAAATATAGGGGCGGTATTTGCTAGATAGTGAGCTTTTGTTATGAGCCGCACTAGACGCTTTTGCAAAAGGTAACTACAGTTTAGGTTGGAACAGTAGGTGGAGGACCAGGCGACAATACAGTATGTTAAGAAAGGATATTCAAGGGAGTAATACAAGGTCATCAAAGTTTGGGATGATAGGTAAAAGCGGGCTTTCGCAATTTATTTCCACATAGCCTGTGTACAGACGTCCCCCCTCCCTCAGAAAAAATATCTTCTCCCGATTTTTTTTCTGAGGGAGGGGGGACGTCTGTACACAGGCTATTCCCACACTATTCGAGATTTTTTTGAGACGAAATCAATGTGTGGTTTCCAAGAGAGATGCTGATCAATGAGAACACCTAAAATTTTTGTCTCCGTGACTTGCTTGGCACAGTATTTTCCAGAGTAAGAGGGACAATAACATTGACTTTCTTTTGCCTTGGATGAAAAATCATAAAATTTGTTTTAGTCAAATTTAGAGATAACTTATTCACTTTAAGGCAAATAATTATCTTTGCAAGTTCATTGTTAACAATAGAAACGAGGTGGTTGGCATCTTTATGGGAACCAAAGATACTTGTGACACTTGTGTCATCAGAAAACAGTAAAGATTGAGTGAGATTAGAGACATTAGGAAGATCATTAATGTAAATAATAAACATCTAAAGGACTGGAAAGAAGAAGTGTCGATTAGGGATCCAGAATGTCAAATGCAACGATTGAAATTATCGATTTTGGCGGTGACAATCAAAGAGAACTGGAAACAAGTGGGGATACATCATGTTCTTTACATCAAGTAGAATGTAAAGACTGACAGTGAGCTATTAAATAAGATGATGGCCACCGACGGACATACTGAAGATATTAACGAACTTCTTTCCTCCTTGGGACATTGTTTCGAGGAAGCCGATAAGGCTTTAAAAGATGAATGCAATTCTGTCCCTCTGGATCATACAGAAAGGGGACTCGAGGACCACCTTCAAATTGTCAATGCAATTGCAATTGCTATACAAGATTACGGCGGTGATGAATTAAAGCAGCTTGTTTCAAACCTACAGATGTTTTCTCAAAGCTTGCTTTACACGAACAC
The DNA here is from genome assembly GCA_942486025.1 of Porites evermanni. Taxonomy (NCBI): domain Eukaryota; kingdom Metazoa; phylum Cnidaria; class Anthozoa; order Scleractinia; family Poritidae; genus Porites; species Porites evermanni. Next base: position 6,631 of record CALNXI010001880.1, on the reverse strand, counting down.
GACCAAACTTTTTAATAGTCTTCATGGCTCCTATGCCCGAGCTAACCATATTACAGGGATCTCTTAGACATGAAAATCCCAGCAAAGTTTTTCACCCCTATCCTTAGGAACTTATGTGTGCTAGTTTGTGATATAGGTTGATTTAATGACCCTTTCGGTTTACCCGAAATTAACATACAGTTCAGAAGTCTAGGGGGCATACCAGACAATTTTGACTTCAGGAAATGGTAAAGAAACACCCCAGCTACCCCCAGCTCCTGTGCCAGAGAAATAATACGTTCATTCAAAAGCCATAGCGGTGATTGAGTTTCGGGCCATGTTTCCCGCCTTTTATCAAATGCTTGCGGCGCCCTCGCTTTCGATTCAGGGAGGTTCGCTAGTTGAATCGCAGTCATTTAACGAGCTGCGAGATTGTCGAAACCATAAGAGAGTTTTCTTAAAACGGCGTAGAAAAGTGAACACTCAGACTCTGGAAACTGGAACAGAATAGCTTCGTAACTTGCCACTAAAGACAATTGTACTGAGCTGCTTCAATGGGAAGGGTAACTAATAGTTCCCAAGTTCACATCATGAAAACGTAGACTCTGCTCGCAAGATGTATAGCGGCAAATTTTAGTATTTTAGTACATTTTTTGTAAATGGTAATTCAAACAAACAGTGTTATTGCTGTTGTTTTTGCGGCCTGCTCTACTGAGGAAGGCTGTCTGTGTAATGTGCATGCTACGAGGAAATTCAGATAGGATAATCAGAGATGGCTATCATACAAATGCTTATAAAATGTTTAAGGCGATCTATCAAAAGCGGCAGTGCTATAAAAGTTTGCATCTGTTCGGTCATTCAAAGCCGGCCTTAAGAAGTTGTTAATTTCTTGGGCGGCTTTCCGAATTTTTCCTGAAAATCTCAGACTCAGATCAAACATTGTACTTCGCAGCCATGAACTGGACTTAACAACATTTTGAGTCGACCTAAATTGTTAGTTCGCCTGTTTGGTCAAAGCCCTTATTAGCTAGAAGAAGCCGAACTTTAAAAAAAGAAATCTCAGAAACTGCATTAAGTAATAATAAGCCGACTCTTGTTAAATACGGTGTTTGATCCAGTTTTAAAGTCCCTTGTATTCGTAATTTCGGCTGATTTCGCCCCAGGAATCCAGGACCGTATTTGACGCAGGATTGTATTTGGATCCGCTAAGGCGTTTTTTATAGCGCCAATTCCAGCCGTGAACAGCGCCTCAGCTGATCCAAAAGCAATCAGCTTTGCCTTTCAGCGCTGATGTGACTTCACCGGTTGAAAAGCCAAACATGGAGTCAGTTGAGTTCGGCTCATTAACGGTGTTTGAGCCGGCCCTTTGATGTTTACGAATTCAAGTGATTTCTGATAGACATAATAGCTCTTTCCATCACTATTTTTGGTGCTGGTCAATAGGCAAAAGGATAAGAACTGAGGATTTTGTAATGTCCGTGTAACTACCATTTTTTATTTGTATAACTTTTAAAACAAAAGTGAAATAAAAATTTATGATCAAGGTGAGCAAATACAGAAATAAATATTGGATCCAAAGAAGCGAATTTCCATACTTTTAAAATGAGGAAAGAATACCTTAATCTTGGTCAATGATACGAAAATTTTAGATTTGCAAAACGTACAGTTCGACTTTCGACACGTTTCACGTCATTATTGCCTCTTGCTGCTGGTGAGGACATCTGCGGTCTACTGCATTCAATAAAATAACAACGATCACTTAGATTAAGCTTTAATCAGCCATTATCGTCTTTAATATAAAAAGTTCTTCATTTTCTGTTGACTAGAATGAACAAACTCGACCGCGATTCAATCGCGTGCCCAGAGTCTTTTGGTGACCAAAAGGCCGGAACTGGGCTCTGGGTACGGCATTGACCGCGGTTTCTTGTATTTGCAGATTTTATCAGTTGTTTGCCCCCACTCCTCCCTCCCCCATGAGAAACCACGTGACATTGCTTTTATCCTGTCAGTCCTTAAGCGCGTGCAAAGATGGCTGCCATATTGGCCTGGTCCGGGTTGTTAAAACGTTGTTTAGCGCTATCCACCAGATAAATCACTATCCAGCCGATAAGTATTAGGGAAACCAATTGCGCTATCCACTCCACTGGATAAAGATTTATCCAGTGGATAGCGTTATCCACCTTTTGAACAACTGGGGCCAGGTCAAGAACAAAAGAATTCCTCTCCACTGGGGAACTAAACTCAATTTTCGGGTAAATTCTTCGAAAAAACCTTATTGTATTGAAAACCGAAATGGCCGCTTTCACGTGGTTGCAAACCAAGAATAGGACAAATATAGCTAATATTATCATACTTTTTTACAAAAGAGTAATTATTGTTATTATGGCATTGCATATTGTATAACCAGAAGCACAGGTTATATGCTTCTTGTATAACTAAACTTGTTATCTATTAATTTTCCTATTCCCTTATTAAGTTCTATTAGTTAAATACATCGAAATTTTTTTAAAAAATTATTATTATGTTATGTTATTTTTAGTGCGCACGGTATATTGTACAAAGGTGTACATTTGTCTAAATTTTGGAATAAGTTCAGTTTAGCTTTTTTAGGAATAAGCATGCAAAAGCATACGCTAACATGAAAATTTTGATTGTTATAGTTCATTTCTTTAATGCCGAAGGGCAAAGCATAAGTTGTTACACTACTGTACTCCAGGAGCCAGTCTACTTGCATTAATAAAAGTTAGTAATTTTATACATGACTTGTTGTACGATGGAAGTTCAGTTCGTCTAATATTGAACTTGAATAGTTTTCTCACTTCACCCTCCACACAAGTGAAAAAAAAAAACGATTATCTGCCTGAAAGAATGCATGTAAGCAAGAGAGGATAAAGGGGACAGAGAAGGTATCCCCCATACACACCCTATTCCATAGGTAATTCGTCTCGAGTTATTTTTAGAATCGGGATAAAGTTACCTCGCGCGCTGCGTGGGTGTTTCGTGGAGGTTTCACATGACTAAACGCCGTGCAAAACATGTCGGGCGAAAGGCAATGAAAGCGTAAAGAGATCGAAAGCATTCTTGAATATCGGAGCGAAATAAGTTGGCGCTCACCTGGGAAAAGGGAATCGCTGAACTCTTTGACAACCCGTGACATCAGTTTAGCTCGAAGTTGCCGTAACCTCAGTGCTTTAATAAAATGAGAAATTTCGCCGGTCTATTGAAGCCGGTCGTTTGTACAATAAAACAAGTAGGACGCCAAGTGTTATTTTTGTTGAATAATGAAAGACTAATAAAAGTATTAACCAGAAATTGCTCTCTTCAAACTGTAAATTATAAATGATCCTGAGAGAATATTCACTGTGTTAAGGATTTCCCTGCTGTACTGCTGTACTGATAGCTCTATACAAGAGAGGAAGGGCGATTCTCTTTTAATTTCCGTTTCGCTGACAGAGCTTTAGCAGAATCCGCGTCTTCCGCCATTTTGTTCTGCGTCAATTCGTGAAGGACGCGTGCCTCTTAGCGTGGGTCATCCACGCGGAACACATTCGCGCTATGTGATTGGCTGTTGTCTAATCCCCCTTGGGATCTGTGGTGTTAAAAATAAGTCGAGACGAATTACCTATGACATAGGGTGTGTATGGGGGATGCCCTCTCTGTCCCCTTTATCCTCTCTTGATGTAAGTTAAGTTAATATAACAGCACGAAATGGCCTTTAATAGAGACGCTTTTAACACTTTGAGAGGTTTTCAACCTTTCAAATTAGAATTATAAGTTCGTGACAGAATTTGAAAGGATAAAATTCATGCATAATTGACTACATTACTTCATATATATATATATATTGACGTTGCATGCAGTTTTCGTATTCCAATCTTGCATAGTAAAGTAACACGTGTTTTTTAAGTCATGCCATCTTTCTACTTTTTTCTCGGTTTTACAATCCTAGGCACGGTTTGTTTACAGTGGGCGAATAGCGCCCAACCCGACGTAGAAACCAATCTCGATTTTGCCTCCATTCCGGGTCATTTGGAAGAGCTTGGCGCGAAGAACACAAAACGTTCTGTCGAAGTGATTCAAAGTTTTCCAGACCCTGAAACATTTTTCAGAACATACGTGGATGGAAGTAAACCAGTTCTGATCCAAAATGGAGCAAAAATGTCGTCGGCATTTGAAAAATGGACGGATGAGTATTTCTTGTCGCTTCCCGAATCGAGCGAGCACAAAATCCGGGCGGAACAAAGAAAGAAGGAGAAGAGAGCAGTTCATCCAGAGGAAATGTCCTTTAGTGATTTTGTCAAGACGTACACGGAAAAGGATATCTATATGGTCAGCAGTGTTCCTGAATTTATAAGGTGGGTTATTGAATTAAGTTTTGTTTAAAAATCCTTATAAAGGAGTTGATTTATGCGTTTTCACTAAGTTGAATGACGAGCTATTGTTGCACTCTGCTAATATCATCGTTTACAGTTGACTGATTTTGTAGTAATATTTTCCGTTTAGTTCCAATAGGGTCACTTCTGTAGGGTCACTTTTGTGCTAAAACTTAAGTTGGGCCAACTTTTTAAAGTTTAAGTCCATGTCCATCCTTACCATCTGTAGCACAAGCAAACAGGAAGAGTTTCAATGCCTACAGTTAGCCTATAAAACAGCCGATATTTCGCGACGCTACCACTGGTTTCCCCGCGACTGAATGACGACTGAGAAACGAACGCAGAAATTCCATACTGATGACGCGTCACTACCCAGATCTGAGTAGTGCATTTGATTGGTCGTGCCGCGTGAGAAGTTTGCTTCAATCAATCAGAAGCACTTCCCAGATCTGGATAGTAACACGTCAATAGTATGGAATTCTCCGCTCGTTTCTCAGACATCATTTCGTGGGGAAACCAGTGGTAGAAATGTCGGCTGTTTTCTCAGACTGAAATATAGTCTAAAATAACAAAAGTGGACCATTATTTTTGGATGCCAAAACACTTTTTAGCTTTTTTGAAAGATAGCAACATACACCGAAATAGAAGTTAGGCCACCGCTCAACCTCTCGTGGTACTAACTGTTCACATATCCCTCAGTTACGGGTTACATATACAAAACGAGAAATTGACTTTTTTCACAGGGTGTTTTACGATCCTAAGGGCTCCAAACGTCCTTTTCCAAAAACGCTAAGATGCGAAAATAAACCACCTCCGCAGTTTTGCCTCATTGTTGGGTAGTTATAGCACAAGAGCACTTTAATTAGAAAAAAAACACTTAACCTTTTTTCCGCGTTAGTTTGTTCAGTGTATTCATTTACGTCTGTATTCAATCATGTGTGTATTTCTAGTCTAGCAACTAGACATAAGCGCAGTAAAATAATCCTTGATCAACAATGATTATGGTCCAGAGATGCAAGTAAGACCAAGTAATGGCAAATCCAGCAAAAAATGGCCACGGGGTTGGCGTAAGTCCAAAATTCAAATAAAATATTATTGCACGCAATAGCAAACATGGCAAATGTCTCGAAAAAAGAAGCAGATTCCTCTGCATGAAATTTGCCGTGCTTGGCTTGGGGCAAAAGGCAGTAATTACTTTTTTGTTTTTATATCATGTAGGAAAGATGTAGTACTTCCTCCCCCTCTGTTGTGCAGAGATATCACAGAAGCGGACATGATAGCAGACGCGGTAAGTAATAACCAGTTGATATCAGTGTAATATAACAATATGCATTATATATGTATCATCCCATAGCTGCCACCTGCCCAAGTGATATGGTTGTGCGCGTGCGTAAGGTATTGGCCAACAGGGGATTTGCGCGGCTGTGTAGTGTGACCATTTGGACCAAGGGTAAGGGAGCTTAAGGGGTTGGACCTCCGTGCGAAGCCTTTCCGTATAATTTTTTTGTTTATCCCCCCGGGCTTATTGAACTCTTTCAGTGTTATTGTCCTTCTTACAGTATATTCTCTCTGATTACAGGTGATGTGGTTTAGCAGTGGAGGAACCAAATCTGTCTTACACCTTGACGATGGACTTGATAATATCAACTGTTTGTTCAGAGGGACTAAGGAACTATTATTTATTGATTACCAAAAGTACAAACACGTGGTACGCTAACTCATTTAACATCGTATTTTATATACTACATTTACAATACTCTAGAATGGCTCCATAGCCTGACCCTGATAGCCAGAGGGAGGCGCTATTTAGTCCAATGGGCCATTTCCGAGTTACCCTAGCCTTTGTTTCAAAGCGAGGCTGAGTAAATGAGTTTTTAATTCTCATGCAAATAAAAATCATTTTCCCAAGAAAGGTTTTACGTTTAGCCTCGTCATGAGAGTTTTTGGAACTCGGAAATGGCCAATTCCCCCTCCCACGTTGAGTACTTCTAAAATAACTTCCCAGCTCGTTCTGATATAGGCTTTCAAAAAAGTCCTTCGTTCGATTCTGCGTCGCTCGGTTGACCGCTTCGCGGCCTAAAGAGCTCGCTCCGCTCGCTAAGAAACTCGTGAGGTCGACTTGTAGCAAGACTAGGGACCTTAAGCAACGACGACGACGACGGCTGTTAAAACGTCGCTAAAAAAATGAATTTGCAATCTTTGAAAGTTGATCGGACGCCATCTACCGTCGACGCCATAAGTGGATTTAGTTTGTTGTTGGTTCTCTTCTTTGATTGCTC
>CALNXI010001879.1:87814-91721 GCA_942486025.1 Porites evermanni | reverse complement strand
CCACGTGATCCAGGGGGACCTGCCACGCCCCTCTCACCTTTAGCTCCATCTCGTCTGTCGCGGCCTGGTAACCCATTATGCCCATTGACTCCGTTACGTCCAGGAAGGCCTGGTGGTCCTTGTAAACAGGTTCTAGAGTTCTGTTCACATCAGTTTTAATAAAGGAATGATCCCGAAAACTTAAAAAAACAAAACAAAAAAAACTGAGATGTGCACACATTTAAGGCATCCTACTGATGAAAAGTTAAGCCTTTTTGATATTTCGAGCAACAATAACTTGCCAGTTGTCCCCTTAAAACACATAACCGATCATGAGCCTTATTTACAATGCTGTCGAGGTTATCATAGTCCTGCAATCGAATCACTCCAAGGGTTCATCTTCAATAAACTCCTTTGTGGAGGGTAGTGATCGTGGATCGTGAGAATATCGTGCTTTGCGCTCGTAGCACTAGCGTTCGCGAATCTGTTCATGATCAAGAGAAAAATTACAGCGGAAGACTTATCTTTATCTCTATCTACGTATGTTGGAACATGAAAAAATTAAAGTGGGGTAAACATTCTTGGTTAATCTGATAAATAATCAATGATTTAAATCATATCTAAAAAAAGGAAAGAAGCACTATTTCTTTCGACTCCATACAACTCAGGCTCTCTATACTCCGCTGAAACAGTGGGAAGTTTGTACAGTTTAATGCAAATGTATAATTCAGTCGAATTTTTCTCAATTACTATTTTACTAGTCTTACCTTGGCGATAGAGGATGCGTTATCAGTTGAGTACTTGGAAGATATCAACAGATAGAATAGAAAGCATCCCACAACACCTCTTACTTCCATTTGGAGGTTACAAGAGAGACGAAAGAGAAGTGGAAACTGGGAAAACAGACCTCAAACTCTAACACAAGTCTTGGGGTTCTGTATTGAGTGCAGTGGAAGATGAGAACATAAATTCAATGTTTGTATCGGTCGATTTCAACGAAAGCTACGAGTTGTGAAGAGAAACACATACGGTAACTTGATCACAGCTTAATCTCTTAATCTTCCTTTAACCGAGGTGGAAGAGGCCGAGTTATTATAACACCATGCGCATGGCTCAAAAGTTTGACTTAAGCTGAGCTGACGCACGTTGATAGCCGACGCACGTTTTCAGGAAAGAGAATAATGGATTACTGACTCAAACGCTAAAGTTAACATCTAGTATTTTTTTGGTCGACTTATTCAGTAATCTACTAAGACATCATCCACCAAAAGAGCGGAAGAACTGTGTTTTTTATTGACAACAGTGTTTAATTTTGGGTATTTTGATCGTTTTTGTTGGCGATAAAACATTACACGCAATATTCCAACCATTTTTTACATGTCTAGCGAATCAGGTGTTGGTTAACTAGCCCCTAGTTTAACGTGATTTTTTGCCTACGTGCACGTGGAAGGCGTTAGGAGGGAAGGGAACTGTGGGAATTGATGCGCGCAGGTACATAAAGAGCGTCCCTTTTCCTCGGGCGCCTTTCTTCTCATTTCCTCCTTCAGAAGCCTCGCAGTTTACGTGATCAGGACATCGAGCAGCTGGAGAGAATAAGAACTCCTGTTATTGAAAACAGTGTGTGCCTTATCTCGTACTCAGGTCTCACTCTGTCTTATGCTGAAAGACCTGAGTACGAGATTAGTTTTCGCCTTTTTTACAAATTAAAATGGGAAAATAGCCCCTTGAAGAATTTCAGTTGGTGGAAAAATGGTCAGAAATCATATATCAATGCAATTCATCAATACCCTGCACTGCGCGATTGGATGAACCAGGATTGTTAATACAACACATTCGTTATAAATAATGGAAATTAATTACAAGGCCGATTGAAGAGTATATTGAAGACCGTTCCTGTACTTCTCCAGAAACCATGTGAAATTAGTAGCCTCAGTTATCGAGAAAGAGTGGGGAGTTTAAAAAAAAAAACCAAAGGCTTGCTTTTGGTTAACCAACTTTGAAGAAAAACAAAGGTCAAGTTACAGTTTTTAAAATAATTACTATGAAATTTTCCTGGTATTTAGTCATGACCAGACGATCCTTCACGATAAATACGCAGTGTTTTATTTTTTTTCGCTTTGTTTAGTAAAAGGCAAGTATGAGTTCAGTTGACCGGTTTGCAGTTTATGTCCAAGGCCTTACCTCGCAACCTTTTCGCTGTATCTCAAGGAGTATATATATCCATTTATACGCGTGCTCTGATTGGCTGAGAGGCGTGTTTGCATGAGAGTCCGTCGCGGGTTTGCATCACCCTTTTGGTGTTTATAACAGGCTATGCGATCACGCATAACTTAAACCATTAACCGATTGAATGCTAATCATGTTTCTCATGCAAGGTAATCCTCTATACCCTTGCCCACAACCCCATGACAATAACATATACACTAGGCCGGGCAACTGACAGAGCTTGTTGCATCCCTCTGGGTTCTTTAACGTACCACAAGAGTCACAGTTCTCAAGAGTCAAGTTCTGTGAGAAGGAGCGTGGTTAAAGAAGGGCGCATATTTAATAACCTTAAGGATGAGTACATATTTGATCGCCCTGAGGATGGATGGAGCTTAATCTTGAGGATGGCTGGTTATGCAAAAATAACATTTTCATTCACCAGTAGTCACGTGCTGAGTTTAGTGTGGCATTTAAATTGAACTGCTTTACATGCAAATGTCATAAAATCCTTAATTCTTAGTTCTTTTCCACTTTGAAATCACTTATCTGGAGAATCTTTAAGCGTCATAACTAATAACCACGTGACGGTTGCCAACTTGTTACTGGGACCGAGGAACTTCTTCAATGATCAAACGGGACACTGAATTCCAGCCTGTGTTACCATCAGAATTTCCATATCCTGCACAATTTCCAATGTTGATTGCAACTCGGATTTTGCTCTTGTGTATGTTGTTACAGTAGCCCTCAATGAACCCTGGTCTGTGGTTGGCTTCGTCCTTATTTCGGATCCACAGCACTACGTCAATAGGCAGGGGACCAGTGCACTCGGCTCCATTGAAAGTGATGAACCATCGCTTGCAGCAGTCGTTACAACCTCCCACGTTTACTTTTCCTTGGTAAACAACATGGAGAGCAGTGTCATCATTGGTTTTAGTGAACTGACAATCCTGCAGCAATAGAAACAACGATTATTTCTATGTCTGTTCAAAAGAGAACAGACTTAGAAATAGATGTATGTGCTATCCTTGGTAGACACGCAAACTAAGGATTTGTCTAAAAGAACCACATGACACAGTAACGGAAAAAAACCAAGTTCACTTAGTGTTAAACGTTCTTTTCGCCCAGAGGGCTTTCAAAAGCATTGATCTCTGTGAAATCAACAAACCTTGATCAGTCCAATATCACGGCTATCGCTACTCTTCCACGCGCACTGTTTCCAGTTCCAGTGATCAGTGTCTGTTCCACTTGGTCCTCTTTCTCCCTTCCCACCACGTGATCCAGGGGGGCCTGTCACGCCCTTTTCACCTTTCGCCCCATCTTGGCCGTCGCGGCCTGGTAACCTATTATGTCCATTGATGCCGTTACGTTTAGGGGCTCCTTGCAAACACGTGTTTGAGTTCTGTGTTATATGAGTTTAAAGAAATTAGAGGAGAAACCATTGCGTTGTAACTAAAGGTTTCAAAATAATAAGATAAACTGAATTTGCTCTCAGTAAGAATGATTTTTATTTTATTTTTTACTCACGAAAAACAGTCGAAAATAAACTAATTGATGATGATCATTGATCATGCATGTGACATGAAATTGATCAAGCCTTATCAAGATCCTCGATGGGTGCACGTTAATAAACCTTTTGGCGGATGCTTTATAACCAGCGAGTGACCTCTACGCACGTAACAAAGGCGACAGTTGTAATTCAAAACTACGTACGTTTTCTGGCTTA
>CALNXI010001879.1:75314-82814 GCA_942486025.1 Porites evermanni | reverse complement strand
CACGCGACGTTTACTGTTTTTGACACTGGGTGAAAAATTGGATTTAAACAGCTTTGCAACCGACGTAAATTGGATGCAAATTAAAGGCCTTAAATTTGACCTAATCAGGAGAAATTTTGAGGGTGTAAGGTATTTGTTCGTTGATTTGCGCGAAACGGCGACGTAAATTTGACTTCTTCTTTACATTTGCTTTTTCTTGACACCTCTTAATTAAACAACTTTGACATACATTTACGCCAGATTTGTTCTCTATGCAAAAATATCACGTCTACTTTTTCCCATGAATTTGTAGAAAAACATGCTACAAGTCCATTTGTTTTCACTATTGGTAACCACAACGTTTACCACTGATAGCTTTAAAGAAATCATTTGTATGTGCTTTAGTCATAATTTGCAATGGAGGCAAAAAATATGCTTGAAAATATTTATTTTCTCTCCTCACGATGTTTTGTGAATTTTTGGGGGATATTTATAAGGTGGAAGGCGCTTCGCACTGCTATAGTATTTTTTTCTTTGGAAATCTTCTTTAATGGTCGGAACAACAATTTTCCTTGCTGTTCTTTTTTGTCTACGTCATATTGAGCTAGTGTAGCATCTTTTCTATCAGATCACTCTACCTCACTACATTCAAGCCTTGACGGGTTTATCTCTCTGAAGAGTGACTGCCATAAGCATGCGCATTTGACATTTATACCTAATTCCAATAACGTTGTCTTGGAAAAATGAAGAAAGGAAAAAGCCAAATAGGAACTAGTACCCTGAGAATGTGGCTTAATTTAATAGCCTGGATTCATTTGCAGCCGTTGCATTTCCCTGCTGGATTTTTTTATTGTTTTCAGCTTTAAAACCAAAGCAAATTCCAGCAGGCAAATACGACGTCCATATGCGGATTCTGCAAATGAATTCATTAGGCTTATTAGCCTAATCAATTCCTATTTGGCCTTTTCCTTTTTTCATTTTTCTGCGACATCGTGTTTGTAATTGGGTGTGTACCTAGCCAGCGCAGCATTCAGAGTTTGTGCACGCAGTGCTAACTTCTTTGACAGACATTCTAGCACTCCTTGAACAAAGTTGGCTTTTTCTAGTCTTGTGTTCCTAGTTTGGTAGGAGAGGCCCACCGTAGGTTTTCCTGCAGTAATTCTGTTGCGATCTTTGTGTGTCGTACATCAGTGCTTGCACTTCCACAAATTTATTCTAAGTATGCAGCATATTTGCATGATTAGTTTCGGGTAGAAAGCTTTATAAGTTTCAATAAAATTGAATTCTGATACAAAAACTTTATATCCTTTTGTTCACTTTTCTTTCTGCAACTCGCTGCATTAATCTTTTTCAGGCGTGGTAAAATAGTTGTGCTCTTAAGTGACTCACCACCGTTCACATTATTAAGGCATTTTTCATTTTGTGTGTGACAAAACATATGCACAAACGTCTCCATGATATGGTTGCAGTTATGCCTATGACATGGTGTAGAAAAGGCAGATTGTAGAGAACTTATATCTCGATCAGTGATCTATCCGATTTATCCCGACTCCTGTGTAAAAAAGTCCGGTTTCCACCTACCTTGCGATGAGACGCGATGATACCTTATTTTAAAGTAGTATAGGGCCCACCGAATAAGCCAGTTTTTGGGCAGGGATCTCCTGAAGATTGAAAGGAATACATTATCACCGATGATGTTATGAATAGGCATCTCATTAAGACAGGTTGATTTCATATTCTATTCTTATGCTGTGGCTAGTATAAACGGTTCGACAGGTATTGAGTTGTTTAGATCAAGGATGTCATAGTTCTTGGTTGGCTTACCGAATTTAAGAACAGTGCTCTTTGGCTGGTTATCGATCGTAAATCGGTGTATGTGACAAATAATCAATAAAACGTACTAATTAATTCTGCAAGCCTTATTTCCTGCCGCATTTATTGTGTTAATGTTCATGGTTTCACCGCCAAATGTTTGGGCTTAAATGAGGATGAAGGCAAACTAGTATAGTTCTTTTTTACCCCATACAATAATTTTTTCAGTCTTTCTAGTTTTCTTCATGGGACACGGAAGGTTGTTATGTCAGTCAGCTCAGGTGACTTTATGGGTGTAAGAGCTACTTTTGAAAAATCAATTATTCTGGAGACCGTAGCCGTTTGTTTGTAAAGAAGGTTATTGCATAGTTTAGGGCTTAAACAAAGGGAACGGTTTTTGTGGAATGCCCATTTTAGGACAGACTGGGCCAGGCACCTCAAATTGATTTTCTATATTTTGATTGAAGGCGTGCCTTTTTGATCAGATTGTAAGGTTTAAAATAGCGCAGTGAATAAATACTAGTCGCTTTTTTCAGAAATTAATTTCCTTTGAATCGCTTTAAATTAAAGCTGTAAAATTATAATATTGTCGCAATTATCATCGAACGATTAAAAACTTACGCTTAGAACCAGCTTTTATTGCGTGGTAATCTCGATCTTTAATAGTCTGCTTCGCAGCCGTTCCTTTTTGTCGTCACGCAACGCTCGTCTCCCTTTGTGGGGAGGAGCATTGCGTGACGAGACAAAGAACGGCTGTGGAGCAGACGACCTCGATCTTCACAGAGTTAAATATTCAGTTTGACTGTAAGACTAGCTCCCTTTTTCGATTTTGAGAAAAAAAGTTGCTTTTCAATAACCCCCCACCACCGACTCACTCACTGCACTGAAAATAGAAGTGAGTAGTAGTGTAAGATTTTAAAGTCCATCGCGAGAAAATAGTAGACAATATCGACGTTTTAATGTTTATTTAATATAAAAAAGACATCTTCATACTATCATAGTGACATGCTTGATATATAAGGAGTTTTAAAATGACCTGGTTTTCATGCAATGTTTTTAAGAAGCCCATATTTTACTTAAAATACTAATTCCCGCCATTTTTAAGCGACAATACTAAAAAAATCTCCAACTAGCTTGCTACTGGGAGCGAGGAACTTCTTCAATGATCAAACGGGAAAATGAATTCCAGCCTGTTTGACCATTGGAATTCCCGTATCTTGCACAATTTCCAATATTGATTCCAACTCGGATTTTGCCCTTGTGTATTTTGTTACAGTAGCCCTCAATCCCCCTCAATCAACCCGGGTCTGTGGTTGTCTTCGTATTTATTTCGGATCCACAGTACTGCGTCAATAGGCAGGGGACCACTGCACTCGGCTCCATTGAAAGTGATGAACCATCGCTTACAGCAGAGAGCACACCCTCCCAAATAGACATTTCCCTGGTAAACAACACGGAGAGCAGTATCATCCTTGGTTTTAGTGAACTGACAATCCTGCAACAACAAATTAAAACTCAATTATTGATTTACATCTCTGTTCAAAAGAATCTTCCTCAGCCCATAATGGTGCCAATGGACAGTAACTTTCCATCCTATAACCTTATAATTATCATCTAACCAAACCAAAGTTGACTGTAGTCGTTCATCGCACTAATTTTAGAATCGACAAACCTTAATCAGTCCAATGTCACGCCCGTCGTAGTACCTCCACGCGCACTGTTTCCAGTTTCTGTGATCGGTGTCTGTTCCACTTGGTGCCCTTTCTCCCTTCTCACCACGTGGACCAGGAGGACCTGCCACGCCCTTTTCACCTTTAGCTCCATCTCGGCCGTCGCGGCCTGGTGACCCGTCATGTCCATTAACTCCGTTGCGTCCAGGAAGGCCAGGTGACCCTTGCAAGCAAGTGTTAGGGTTCTATTTCATAGTAGAAATTGGTGGAGAAAACATTTTTTTGTGTTGATGGTCGTAAAATATAATAACTGAATTGGCTCTCAGCGGGAATCGTTATTATTTTATTCTGCCCTGTGGACTGCCATAGTAGAAAATAAACAAATTGATGATTATCATTGACCATACATATGACACAGAATTGATGAAGCCTTTTTTAAGATCCTCTAAGTTCATTATCATTCTCTCTAGGTAAGGCTTTACTCACGCGAGGGGTGCGCGTTTTTAAAATAAACCCTCTCGTGGACAGTCTCTGATAATGGCCTAGCTCCTCTGTCTGCCGCAGGCGTAGAGCGAGTGTTAGTTGTAATTAGAAACTAGGTTTTCCCAGTATTTACAAACAAATCATTTCAAAATCTAGTGAAATTAAAGAGCAAGACCGGCCTCATCACAAGCCTGGCAATATTCAGTATCAAATTAAGCATAAACATGAAGCCAGCTTGGTCCTCCGCCGCTTTGGATAAAACATTTAAATAGTTCTAAAAGAAGCTCTCTGTTTTCTCCACTAAAACACTTTCAAATTCAACAACCGAAAACTAATTGCTTTAATTTGTTCGCAGTACAATTTTTGCGTTGTTCAAAGAAAGCAAATTTTCTTGTTTACTTAGAAGTCTTACCGTGGCGACAGAGGAGACGTTATCAAAAGCGCATTGCGAAGATATCAAGAGGTAAAATAGAAAGCAAACGGCAACATTTCTTCCTTCCATGTTGAGGTTAAAAGAAAGTCGAAAATACGTTGCGGACTGACAAAATCGAGTATCAAACTCCCGGATCAAACTCCAGCAAAGTTTTGGTTTAGGGACCGGCCATTATTTATGTGGGGGGTGGGGGGGGGGAGATTTTTTTTGTTTTAGCATGAAAGAAAATACGTGACCCACCCCTTTAAGCCCATTAGTTAATTCTTGACCCACCCCCATATAACTTTATATAAGAGGTGACCCACCCCCAACCCCCTTCAATTTATACGTCTATAAGGAGTTCCTGTTCTCTGAACGAAATCAGCATATCTTGTGGACCAGTGTCCTACTCTGCGGCCACTTCTTGTTGATGTGCCTTCTTGTATTGTTACAGTATGACTGTCATCATCTGATTCACTTTCGCTTTCACTTTCATCACACAAAACAAGGTCATTGTCACTGTCACTCTCATCACTATCCTCACCAACACTGACGCTTGAAGGAAGTGTAGATTCCTTTGAAGTTTCATAATAGTGTACTGTGGTTTGCTTGATTTTGTCGATTTTCTTTCCGTTCTTGCTAAGTTTATTATGCTCAATGTGTTTGTCCAACTCGGGGACTTACAGAGTGTCAAGCTCCCCCTTCTCTACAAGTGTTTTCCAGTCATAGCAATGTACATCTTTTAAGGCTCGAACTTGCTTTTCTTTTCTTCGCTCTTGCTTACGGATCTCATTGACACTTTGCAGTTGCGACAAGTGCTCAATGTAATTCTTCACCAGTTTTTCGTCTACAATGAACTTGGAGGAAAATTCTGTGATAGCATCTGATGCATTAATTGACAACTTCCCTTGCTCGAAGAGCTTCTTGATATTTGATCGTGGCTGCCAATCATCGGAAATACGCTTCTTACCATTTTCATCATTATTGGAAGAAGTATGAACGCTCAAGCATTTAAATTCAGGAAGTGTAGATTGGTCTGGAATTAGTCTTGGTATTCTTTTAGTTGCTGGTCCAGTCCAGGCTATCTCCTCAGGTCCATCTGTTACTCAGCAGTGCTTGCACAGTGAACCATCTTTTTCTTTACATGATCGTTTCAAAAATTCGGCATAAAGCTCCCCTGACTCGACATGCTTTTCATTGAATTCCAAGATTTTACGGATATACGCTGATCCAGGCGTATCATTTCTGTTGTTAACTGATTTTTTCAGGTACTCTGAAAGGTATTCACCATTAAAAAAGAAAGAGTCTTCTGCACGTTCTGAAACACTTGCGTGAATGTAATCAGACAGAACAGGAGCACCATCAATACGTTCAGCGAGTTGCCTGGCAACCCTCCAAGCATTCTTTTCCATGCGTTGTTCCTCATATTTTTCATAATCCTGAAGGGTCAAATTTGCAATGGAATCCTCTGACATGTCTTGAAAACGTTTGTAGTGTTGCCAATCAAGAGTAGCGCCATCAATTAATATTTAGTGCCCACATCTTTGACTCTCCATACTTAGGTTGTATTGCTACTTTAGAATCGACAAACCTTAATCAGTCCAATGTCACGCCCGTCGTAGTACCTCCACGCGCACTGTTTCCAGTTTCTGTGATCGGTGTCTGTTCCACTTGGTGCCCTTTCTCCCTTCTCACCACGTGGACCAGGAGGACCTGCCACGCCCTTTTCACCTTTAGCTCCATCTCGGCCGTCGCGGCCTGGGACCCGTTATGTCCATTAACTCCGTTGCGTCCAGGAAGGTCAGGTGACCCTCGCAAGCAAGTGTTAGGGTTCTGTTTCATAGTAGAAATTGGTGGAGAAAACATTTTGTTGTGTTGATGGTCGTAAAATATAATAACTGAATTTGCTCTCAGCGGGAATCGTTATTATTTTATTTTGCCCTCCGGACTGCCATAGTAGAAAATAAACAAATTGATGATTATCATTGACCATACATATGACACAGAATTGATGAAGCCTTTTTTAAGATCCTCGAAGTTCATTATCATTCTCTCTAGGTAAGGCTTTACTCACGCGAGGGGTGCGCGTTTTTAAAATAAACCCTCTCGTGGACAGTCTCTGATAATGGCCTAGCTCCTCTGTCTGCCGCAGGCGTAGAGCGAGTGTTAGTTGTAATTAGAAACTAGGTTTTCCCAGTATTTACAAACAAATCATTTCAAAATCTAGTGAAATTAAAGAGCAAGACCGGCCTCATCACAAGCCTGGCAATATTCAGTATTAAATTAAGCATAAACATGAAGCCAGCTTGGTCCTCCGCCGCTTTGGATAAAACATTTAAATAGTTCTAAAAGAAGCTCTCTGTTTTCTCCACTAAAACACTTTCAAATTCAACAACTGAAAACTAATTGCTTTAATTTGTTCGCAGTACAATTTTTGCGTTGTTCAAAGAAAGCAAATTTTCTTGTTTACTTAGAAGTCTTACCGTGGCGACAGAGGAGACGTTATCAAAAGCGCATTGCGAAGATATCAAGAGGTAAAATAGAAAGCAAACGGCAACATTTCTTCCTTCCATGTTGAGGTTAAAAGAAAGTCGAAAATACGTTGCGGACTGACAAAATCGAGTATCAAACTCCCGGATCAAACTCCAGCAAAGTTTTGGTTTAGGGACCGGCCATTATTTATGTGGGGGGTGGGGGGGGGGAGATTTTTTTTGTTTTAGCATGAAAGAAAATACGTGACCCACCCCTTTAAGCCCATTAGTTAATTCTTGACCCACCCCCATATAACTTTATATAAGAGGTGACCCACCCCCAACCCAATTCAATTTATACCTCTATAAGGAGTTCCTGTTCTCTGAACGAAATCAGCATATCTTGTGGACCAGTGTCCTACTCTGCGGCCACTTCTTGTTGATGTGCCTTCTTGTATTGTTACAGTATGACTGTCATCATCTGATTCACTTTCGCTTTCACTTTCATCACACAAAACAAGGTCATTGTCACTGTCACTCTCATCACTATCCTCACCAACACTGACGCTTGAAGGAAATGTAGATTCCTTTGAAGTTTCATAATAGTGTACTGTGATTTGCTTGATTTTGTCGATTTTCTTTCCGTTCTTGCTAAGTTTATTATGCTCAATGT
>CALNXI010001879.1:62500-68459 GCA_942486025.1 Porites evermanni | reverse complement strand
ATCATGAATGTTGATTATGCCAAGTTTCAAAAAAAGTTTGATAGTAGAACAATTTCAAGGGAATTACCTTTCGATACCTTAATGCTCGTGCAAAAAGCACTGATGCTTGTTTGAATTATAAACAGAACATAAAAATTGATGGTTGTGCACTGAGTCGAACTGAGAAGCCATCTTCCAGAAAAACAGCGTTTGAAACTGGTTCATTCAACCATGAATCGATATAGTCGTCAAGTGAGTCCTCTTTCTTCCGCTTCTTTAATACTTGATTTTCATGCCCCTCTCACAACTATTTTTTCACCTGCTCTACCGCATTGAGCTTTCGCAGCTCACCCTATTTGCGGTCTAATTTCGGCTAATATGTTTATTTCTACTATAAATTTAGCGCACAGCTAGCTAGAACAAAGTATGCGTTGAGTTTTCTTCTCTCACTGACTCTCATATTTTGTTACTGAATAGGACTTCACGTAGTAGGAAAATTCGCCAAAAAGCACGTGGTAGGATTAACTGGTTTACCGTGGTATAATTGACGGTATTCGTCGCGTGTATAAGGTGAACAAAAGCTTTACATTGCGTTGCCGATTATAAGCTTACCTTATCAGAATCTAGCGAGCTCCGCTTCCATCACTGCGAAACAACCGAATAAACTGCTTAACAGTTTTCGCTAAAAAATATAAATTAAACTGAAGGTCCAGGGAAAAAGTTTGGTTTTGGTAAAAAAAACTATGGCAGAAAAACCATGAGGCAAAAAATCGTTTCTGAATTAATTTATGTGAAATTTCTCTTGTTTTTGAATAATATTTTACGATGTGCTGTTGTAATCAAGTGTTTTGAGAGAATATGCGGCTTTGAAAAGTCACGGAAGTGGCCTCTGTCAATTAATCATTGCCAAATATGTTTTTTTTGTCGTCAAGATAAGAATAAATGTGAAAATTCACCAGAAACAAAACGTTGCAGGCCCGAAACATTTAATGCAAATTCGTTTTAAGAACAATGCGCTTTCGTTTCTCTTTGCGGTCTCACTGACTGGTGACAAGAGAATAGTCATTTCATTCAGTACCTGTCATTTTTCTTGGCTGAGTATTGTGATCAGGATGTCACATTTCAAGCATTTTACATATACTCAAAACGTAAAAAAAAAACAGTAGCCTTTGGACACCTTCTGTTATGCTGCGCTTGAACGCGAGAAATTATTGACTGATCACATGGAATTACCGTTGTATTGCCGCACAAATTTCGATTACTTTCTGTCTGAGGCAGCGCTTCCTAACTTCGTCCCCAGGCTTTTTTGCTACTCGTCCCAGGGAAGTAGGAACGAGTAGGAGAGAAGCGTGGGAACAAGGTCGAAGGATGTCCTGTCCACACGTACACACAGTGCTTGACATCGCCATCACAAAAACAGTAACACAGCAAGAAGGAATGCGATATTGGGGTCAAGTCAACGATTCAGCAAAATGGTTTTCTTTAATTCCTGGGCCGGGTTGTTCAAAGGTGGGTTAAGATGGTGGGTCAAGGAATGGTGGAATGGTGGAATGGTGATAGGAAGTGCGCCCGAACACAAATCATTTCCAAGGAAACCATTTTATGACCTGTCATTTACTGTCTGTGCAATAAATGCCTAGAGAGTTAGTTTTTAACAGAGGCATCTCGGAGCCCCTTACAAGTCAGTTGATTATAGAAGTAGTTTTTGTCAGACGTAATTTTCATCCAGTCCAGAAGAAAGTTTGAATGACGCTAAAGGTCTTCGGAGATCTTCGGATGACACCCCTCCTCGACACTATCTTTTGATGGGATGGGCACAGTTGGCATAAGATCTTATCAGATGCAGCAGAGGTTTTTGTGCATGTAACTTTTGGCGTCTTTCCTTATTGACCTTTTAACCCATCACTATTTCTCTTAAAAACTTAGGCCAGCTACCGGCTCTAGTTAAAGTCCAAACGAGTTTTGGTATTGCATATGCGCAAGGTCTTCGATCTCCTTTCCTCTTCCTTTTCGGCTTAAGGGAGTTTAAATAATCAAGCTGTGATAATGTCGCTGTATGTGCTCCTCTTCACAATCTTTTGCCTACGTTGAAATCCGGATACAAACATTAAATTTAAAAATTTAAATTTCACTCTTTCGCTGCGCTAAAAACGGAATTCTAAGACATGAGTTAGAATTTGACGGAGCCGCTCAATGTCATCAGTTCCAACTCTTTCTCCGGCGTCTCTCTTGTAACCTCAAAACGGCCTGGAAGTAAGAAGTGCCTCTGGCTGCTCCAGTTCCTGTTCTATATGTTGATATTGTACCAATGTAAAACTGATAACGTATCCTCTATCGCCAATGTAAGACTGATTTTCTTTGTGGGAGTGGTAATCGCTTTCACGGAATTACGTTAAACAGAAGATTCTAAACAATTGTTGGTTGAGGTTTTTGTGATATCCGGAATAATCAATGCGAGGTCGAGGTAAGTGTTATCAGCTGAACTTAAGGCCAAGGCTGATAACATTTACCGAGACATTGATTATTCCGGAAATCACAAAAAAAAAACGAATCTAATAATGGTTTTATTATACATTGTTTTGAAGAAAATAAGGACAAACACAGCATCACATGGAACACAATTTGACAGTGCTCTTGGAAATCATGCATTGCGCGCACAACCTACAGATAAGTCGCTTATCTGTTAGCAGATAACTGATGCGCTGATTTCCAAAATAATTTTAGGCTCTTAGCCGATGTGAAGGCAGATAGGGAGTACAATGTATAATAATTATGTTTACGCAGGTTGTGTCACGAGTGTGTGAGCTACTTTTGAAAAATCAATTATTCTGGAGACCGTAGCAGCTTGGTTTTTACGAAAAAAGCCATTGTTTTATGCTTTTTTAGGGAAAGCGAGGGGCTAAACAGTTTTTGAGAAGCAAAATACGATGATTTGCAGAATTTCGATCCTCTAAAATAGACTCTTTATTATGATTTTGAATGAAGGCATCACCCTTTTGTGATTATGTTCATTTGTAAAATAGCGCAGTGAATAAACACTAGTGGTTTTTCTTGGAAATCAATTTCTTTTCAAGAGCCTGAATTAAAGCATCCTGTTTCCAATGTACATTTACAAGAGAGAATGACATTTATCTTTCAAAGGTTGAAACCTATATTTAAATAACTGCCTCACAATAAAAGAGTGAAAACTCAACGCTTAATAGTTATGTTTAACGTAAAAAAGACATATTCACACCTTCATAGTGACGTGCTTTATTTATTTTGAGTTTTAAACTGACCCGCTTTACACGTAAATGTTATAAAAACCCTTATTTCTTAACCCTTTTCCTCTCACTAGTCCCAGCATTTGCTAGCGTCATTACTAAGAATCACTTGTTGGTCTCCAACTTGTTACTGGGAGTGAGGGACTTCTTCAATGATCAAACGAGACACTGAATTCCAGCCAGTGTGACCATCGGAATTTCCATACCCTGCACAATTTCCGATGTTGATTCCAACTCGGATTTTGCCCTTGTGTATGTTGTTACAGTAGCCCTCAATCAACCCGAATCTGTGGTCTTCGTCGGACGGTCTTAGGATCCACAGCACTGCGTCAATAGGCAGGGGACCACTGCACTCGGCGCCATTAAAAGTGATGAACCATCGCTTACAGCAACTGTTACAAAACCCCAACCTTTCCCTGGTAAACAACGCGGAGAGCAGTGTTATCCTTGAGTTTAGTGAACTGACAATCCTGAAACAACAACAAAACAGTAATTTTCAACAAACTTTAATTCATATCACACCTCAAAATGAAACCGCTGTCAGTAATTCATAACATTTTTTAAAGGAGTAGGCTGGCCATGAAACAGTACAGAAAAGAAAAACTTTTCGCCTTGTTTTCTTTAACCGCTTATGGCGAGAATCGTTCAAAAATACTATCCTTCTTAAGTGAAAGAAGTGTCTCTTTGGTAAAGGCAAAACGACAAACCTGTATCAGCCCAATATCACGACTATCGCTCTTCCGCCAAGCGCATTGTTTCCAGTTCCTGTCACTTTCCCCCTTCTCACCACGTGGTCCAGTGGTACCTGCATCGCCTTTTTCACCTTTAGTACCATCTCGACCGTTGCGGCCTGGAAACCCATTATGTCCAGGGAAGCCAGGTGATCCTTGTAAACATGCGTTTGAGTTCTGTTTTGCATTAGAAATTGAAACGAGAAAACATTTCGTTATTACTGAAGGTCGTAAAATAATTTGAATTTGCTCGCAGTATGAATGGTTCCTGTTCAGTATTTTGCACTGACGAAAAATAGTCGAAAATCAAGAAACTGATGATTTTTATCGATCATAGAAGTGAACAGACTACTGATCAAGCCTTATTACGATCCTAGAGGGGTGCATTAATAAAACCTTTTATGGACAGGCTGCTCTGATCGTAGTCACGAGAATGGCGTCCTCTGTCTTCGCGCGCGGCAGGGGTGTCACTTGTACTTAAATCTGAATCATTTCAAAATCTGGAGAAATAAAAGGGAAAGACTTATGATCTTTTAATTGTTAGAGTTTATCACTAACCTGGCAATATTTATTTTTGTCCTCTAGATCCTCTAAATTTTAAGCATAAACATGAAGCCAGCTTTGAAGAATTTCTCCGCTGCTTTTTAGCTCTTTTTATAAAGCAATTTGTTGCCCCCGCAGGGATTTCGCCCAGAGGCAAAATCCCGAGGAGGCACCCTAGTAACTCGCGCGTATATTAAAGACAGTACTTACAGTTCAAATATACAGTCGGTATACTGGAAAAAATCTCGATTTGCTCGAACTGGGGCCACGAAGAATCGTTAGGTAATGATGACGTTTCTATTGTTTGTGCCCGCAAGTACGAAATGGTTAGGATGACGTAAAGACAGAAAATCCCGAAGGGACTGCTCAGGTAGATTTTGTGACATTTATTGTGAAGTCATACTTCGATACTCTTTTGCGTTACGCAGTGACATTCTGAGGAGCAGTTTTTTTGAAAGTTATGGACCAAAAGACACTCGTTAAGCGCAGGGGAGGTTATAAGGTGCGTTTAACTGTGTAGATATATAAACACTTGGAGAGTTTGCCAGACACGAGTTCACAAATATTTGATTTATATTGGAAACCTTGCCAGACACTCTTTCTCTCTCTAAGACTCAGCCCCAAACAAGCAAGACGAGTGAACAACGGCTAGCTTATCACTAGCAGATTGATGGACATTTACAGAAATTCGCCGACAATTAAATGCTGTGCTGACTTATTCCCTGCTCTGCTCACAGATGTCCTTCCGTCATAAAGTTTCAAATAAGACTAGAATGCGCTAGCGTGAATCGATCAAACGTCCTTTTAATTTCTAAGGCTTACTTTCCGGCAAATAAAATGAACTGAATGTAAAAAGGGAAAGAGAAATAGCGAAAAATTCAACTTGTAATTAAATCTTTTCTTATGGTTTAGAATAAACTATTCTCGAAACTGAGAATGTTTTGATCAAAGCTGTGTAAAAATTAATCGAACTGAAACTGTGTATGGAACCTTGCGTTTCCTGTATTTATCTCACCCATTGTATGGAATATGTGTGAAAATCTTCATTATGAATCGGTATATTTCAAAGAGCTACACAACGAGCAAGAATGCTATTGACCGACAATATACAAAACGGGGGCAGCTGTAGTGTGAACTATTACTAGTTAATAGTTCTAAAAGAAGCTCTTTCCGTGATCTATATAAGTTTGATTGCTTTCTCTACTGAGTAACTTGCAAAATTCAACAACTCAAATCTTTTTGTAATTTAGTCCCACTACGAAAATCTTACCTTCGCGACAGAGGAGGCGTTATCAAATGCGCATAGCAAATATATCAAGAGGTAAAATAGAAAGCAAACCATGTTGAGGTAAAACCAAAGTCGAAAACACGTTGCGGACTGAGAAAATGGAGTATCAAACTCCAACCTGAAAAGTCTTGGTTTACTGTTTCAAGTGTAGTGTG